>VUJU01001172.1:0-65912 GCA_009835225.1 Aphis craccivora
TCTAGTTAATATTTTTTATTATTCCGTTTTGACGAGTAGATAATGCGTATTTCAACGTTTATAATAAAAATAATAAAGAGAGTGACGTGTGAGTATCTTATTATAAATAAGTATCCGACGAAATAAATCGATCAGTTCAAAACTAATAACTGTATCGAAGCACCATCGTCGTAGATTATTATGGTACATTGTTATGTATACTATAAAACTTAAAAGCTTAGTTGCAAATTATATTTTAATAAGCTCTGAATCGAATAATTATACTACTAATCGGAAACTAGGTACTGAATAATAAACATTTTATTAACTAGCATTATAGTTTAATATAGTTTAACTTTAGTTAATATATATTTTTTTAATTAACTTAATTGATCGAGAAGACAATAATTATTTGAACGATAATATATGAAATTATAATACTGTGAATGAAAAAGAAAAAATAACATGAATGTAGAGTCTTGTATGTAATTCATTCGAATTACTGGCGATAAACTTGTGTATATATTATACATAATAATATAATATTTAATTCGGTACTTGAAATCACCCATAATAATAATTAATTTAGTATACAAGTTCTGCACGACATTATTACACTATTATAGACGTAACGCATGTATATTAATGCAGTAATACTTTATGTATTTTACTACACCGCTGGTTCATTAACCTTTTTCAGGCGACGCGAACAAAAAAATTAGCACGGTGAATCATTTTTTTCTGACAAAATTTCAATAAACCTATACAGATTATGCATACATTTTATTATTTCAAACAGACGTGTTGGAATTTTTTAATGAATTTGTTATTTAAAATAATTTATTTGTGCTTGGAAATCACAGTCGATCATTTTCTCAATCATATCCACGTGTAAATAAATAATGTATAATAAAAAATAATATGAATTTGTTTTTCTAGGTATTCGTATAGATATAATTATATATACCTAGAAAAATCATAATCGTTGATCATGTGCCCAATTTAGAGTCGTTAAAAAAAAAAAATTATCTAATCAATAAGATATGTGGATAAAATCAAAATTTAACAAAAAACAACGATACATGGTGTTTTTAATTATGTATATATATATTTTTTAATAATAATTATTATTGTTATTATAAAGTTTTCTTGATTGTGATCTAACTTATACATTAGATACAGTTATATATTATTTATTAAACATAATTATTTAATAGGCATATATTAAGATATATTATATTGTATATTCATTATTATAGCTGCAGTCTACATATTACTTGTTTCAAACCGACACATTATCTTAATTACTTAAATTTTACTTAAATATTAATATAAATATATAATATACATTACTTGATACTTCATTTTTTTTTTCAACAATTTAACTTGTATATATTTATATAGTACATTAAAGTATAATTTAATAAATATAATAAATATAAATAAAAAAAAAATTAACAATTTAAATTAATATCAATCTCTGAAAAATGTGTCATCTATTAAAACTTAGAAGACATATTATGAGTTGTACCACTCAGACTTGAAATTGAGAAGAGATTAAAAATTCGCAGAGCCTTCAATTCCCTTACACTAATCTGTATCCTCCTAACTATATAGTTACGTCGGTAATAACATGTGAATATTTATTCAATTCTAATTGTGTTTACATAGATATTACCATGTGGATCGTGCGATTTAAATAAATTGCAATAATCGCAATTTTCGTACAATTCCAAATATACTCATGAAGGATTTAAAAACAAAAATAAATTTATATTTTTTAATATAATTATATTATATTTCTACTATATATTTATATTCTAACGCGAGACATGCGAAACGGTGCACCGACCGTCGATGTGGTTTTCCTTGATCGGCATGCAGTGTTTTAAAAAATAAAAATAAATATACTCAAGCAATAGGTTACGTTTTGAAACTGGCGGTGTGTATATATATTTTTGTTAAAACTTACATGCAGCAGCCATCTATAGATAACGATTTTAATGTTATTTATATTATTAGTTTCATGCATCGCGATCAGATGTGGATGAAAATAGAAGCACCGTATAATAATATACTCTGATGTTGTATTTTCACAGACAACGATTTATGTTATGATTTATTATACTATATTTTTATTATATATTAGACGATTATAAAACTAAAATACGATCTTGGAAAATTATCCATGAGTTATTTGCAAATATGTGCTTTTGATAGACATAATATTCGTCTATCATATTCGTATAACAGACAGTATGGGTATTATATATTATATCGTATCAATTACAATATAGTATATTAATATGTGTATATAAATATTTTGATAGGAATTAGTACAACATCAATACATTAGGCCATTTATTTTAAATTTTGGGGAGGGGTATGTTTAGATATGGAAAGTCTGAAACCTCCCCCCCCCCAAAAAAAAAAATTAAAATAATACGACACTGATTACATAATACGAAATATGTGTGATACCTAGCTAGTACCTACCGATCGTATAATCGAACTATACAGAGCTCAGACACATTATATTATTATGGTACAGTGCAACAACGCACACTGCACACGTACAATTTAAACGTAGCCGATGATCAGCGATCCATTGTCCACGTAGGCACTTATGCCTGTAGATATGCCTACCGAGAGCGATATTATATCAAATACAAATGTATGTGCCTATCGTACAGTACCTAGGTATATATATTATATGTAATTATATCGTTTTTATTATTTTTTTTTTCATCATAGCCGCAGTTTCTGATGACTACCGAACGCGAAGATCGCTGTTTGATTCCCGCAATAATACCTAATAATACCGTGGGCACCTATGATGCGGCCGTTTCGCGCCCGCCGTGAGATAATAATAAAAAAAAAAAAAATCTAATATTACAATAATATAATAATATTTTACGCGTAGGTACGTACACGTTTACCGCGAGACTAACGACGTGTCCCGAGTACATTATAATATGATAGTGGTGTGTGTAAAATGAGAATTCGGCGTATATACGTCGGGGACGAGGGCAGATCAGAGGTATACTCACGGAATTCGGCAAGGTCGTTTGTATAATATTATATATAGATATAGTTATTATCATACGATCGCGCGCTAGTGTGTGTGTAACTATTTTCTAACACTAAAGACCGCGCATCTGTATGTATATATATATATATATATATGTTATACTCGTGAATCAGTACGCTGCAACGCTCCAGAGTTTCCTGCAGGATTAATACCTATATATACATATATAAAAAAAATTCACGAAAATAATTAACTTCGTTTTATGATATCAACGAAGCGCAGTAACCACAAACGAAACGCATATAAAATAATAATATAGGTACACTCTTCCAGTAATACTCCGAGAATGATGACTTTTGTTTTTTGGAGGGGCTTTAATCGTTCTCAATGTTCTATATAGTGTTCAGACACTGCAGTCTACAGTTATTATTAAAATGCCCGGCGGGGATTTATTGCGTATATTCTAGTTTCATTCGCCAAACGAGCTTCTTTATACGAGTACCACAGGTTTCTTAAAAAAAGCACATAGAAATTTACGGAAAACGACTAAAAGCTAATCAAGAAGACTCTGAAGACTAATTCAAACATTAAATCCTTAGAGGGAGACTATAGTTTAAAAGTGATAACCTTTGTTTAACATACATATAGTACGTAATATTATCTCATAATTACATAATTATTAATATATATATATATATCAATATTAAATTATAATTCAGCATATATAGTTTTCCTAGTCGATTTCCGATGATGAATCGATTAGGTAGGTATACGGTACATTTTACCAAAATAAACATCAAACTTGCAGTAAACGAATTAAAAAATATTATAAAATAAAGTATGTAGATACAGAGATGTTTATCGTAAAAATTAGGTACAACAATTGGTATAATATAAATGTAATACCTATGTGTAAATATTGGAGTGCCTCTGTAGTAATTTCAATTTCGAATCAATAGCGAAGTTTTTTATTATTGTCGTGCGATAAAAAATTACGTAATGTTATTATTAATTTACGCACAAATCGCAAATTACATCAATATTGATAAATGCCAACTAAAAAATCACCTTGAGTGTATATCTTGATGTAATCAACGCGTCAGTTTTAAGGAAGCCATTAATTTATACACACATTGTCAGTCCACGTAAATTTCAAAAGCAACTTCAACGGGCACGACTATAGACATATAGACGCATACACAATATTATTGTATACAAAATCATGCGCATTTATAGTTTATTATACAACTCGTATATCTACATATAAATACATACTCCTGTATGTATATAACAGTAATTATATTATTAATGACTCTAAATTATGATTGGTACGATACAATACTCATCATTGCATATTATTATATAAACTTATGTGGGTATAATTGTTTGCTATTGTTTACGAAATGAAAGTGACTTCAAAATTCAAAGTCGAGTCCTTCGATTAAACAATTTTATTAGTGGATATGAAAAAAATCTGTATAATTTTCGTTGTGATTTTAGTACTTGGCTATCATCTCAGTCATCATAATTCATAACCATCCTGTTAATATACAAACAAGACGTATGCATTGTATGCTGTACATTTACTATATGCAGAATGATAGTAAAGAACATATTGTAGTTATTCAAAACTAGATTTTTTGAATTTTTAAACATACTTAAAACCATATTTTCATATTCTTGAGATTTTTCGTTTGTACTATAAGTGTTTTATGGAGATACAAACTTGTGTTTTTCAAATGAGAACTCTGATTTTTACTGTTAATTATTTAGTGTATAATCTTCTTGAAACTTCTATTAACATGATATCAATATCAAAATTCGAACGATTATTTTTTCAGTTATTTAACTTAATACTAATCTAACAATCTATTTTTGCATTTTTGTAGATTGTTTTTTTTTCTTTAAGATTATTACTCTAAGTATAAACATTTGAATAACTGAAAAACTAATCCTTTGAATTTTGAATTAAGTACATCAATATTTACAAACAAATTGTTCACATAATAACTTGTACTAATAAAGACAATTTTCTCATTTTAAAAACATAATTATCTTATCACCAGAACACTTCTTATTATAAATAGTACAAACAATTTTTAATATATTTAAAAATTCCTAATTGGGTTTAAAAATTTCAATAAATTCATCATTAAGTTAAAAAATCAGGGTGAGCATGATGAGTAAATCACTCTGTATATTATATTGATTTAAATGTGAAACTATTACATTATCATAATCATATTTTTAGCAATTGCGTCTCACGTCTTTTTGGGGTCGAAATAACGCTTTCGCGTATTATACATATGTAAACAACTATAGGTAATCGCCTTCGATTTTGATCTTAAATCATACGGTGATTGGTAAACGAATAGGTGAACTTGTTAATATAATATATACGAAACACGTATAGGTATAATAGGTATATACTATTTAGTTTATCTTACGTAAAATAATATATTAATATATTTGATAATTTATTATAATATGATTGTAATACTGTATGCAGACGTGCTTAAAAATCTTTACCAAATTTAAAACTGGTAAAATTAGAAAAAGATTTATGATATGATAATAACATAATAATACGCAACAATTCTAGGACGTTTAGTTTTTGTCCCCGCCATTTGGTTTTCGAAAAAATATCTACGAAATCAAGTCTGTTCTATACTATATGTATTTCGAACTTGGATAAATATCGTGTTAGGGATCTTTTTTTTCTGTGATGCACTACTGCAGACGGTTCTTATCAGGACGACATGATTGCGAATGATTATAGTTTATCAATGGACCCCCAAAAATTACATGATTGCTGACATATGTTGCCAAATTTATAAATAATACTTTGATAATGTGAGGATGTGGGGATCATGAGCTTATTAAATGTAGTATTTAGTTACAAGTCATTTTTGTTAAATACTGTAGTAATAGCTGCAAAAGTATTAAATAATATAATTTTATTATAAGGTAGGTATATTAATTATATAGCGCTTATGCCTTATAGTATTTTAATTCGTATTTGTATTATTATTGTTATTACCTAATATATTACTTTATTATTATAATTTTACTTATATATCTTAAACCGGATTTTTTTTTTTTTTTGGGCTCGGTAGACTGCGTCGCACAATTTGTCAACGTTTCACTAAATTTCGACCAGAGTCGTGTAATTTTTTGGGTGCAAAATAATATTTTTTGTTATATGCAGTGATCGTCTGCAATCGTGTTTCACTCAAAATCATTTATAATATAATGAATAAATACCTATTATAAAATTTGAAAAAAAAAAGGGTGAACATTTTCGTGTTAACGATACAATATTGGTGTTAATCTTTTAATAAGAAAAAGAGTAATAATATAAGAGTTCATTGACAATGTAAAAGATTGAATAGTAATTTAATCGATTATACGAAATGTCATTATCGCCATTATTTTGCCAACAATATAGGTAGTCTGTACGAGGGGATCTATCCCCCTTGCAATGTACGGCCTTGCAGCATATATAAATATCAAATGAACTTTTTTCCCGGGCAACATGCAGTATTTAATCATACTGCAGACATAGACAATGTCAGTGTGGGTTAAATACTCTGCGATGACAAACGTGGGTGGCATCGAGATAGAAATATGTGGGACAAGAGTGTATATAGTGTAGTGGTAGGTCGAACACGAAAACACATGAAGTCACAATAATAGTGTCACTCGTCGTACTTTAAATAGGTATACTGAGTGCGTATTAATCGAATCTGTCGTAAAGTAATGATATTTCAAAAATAAAATAAGAGGTACACACACCACGCTGTACTACTCTTACATATTACAATAAGTATATACATGTAGAAATTATACAAATAATATTGTATTATAAATTATATATTTGCAATATACCTACAGAAAGTTCCAATTTGTATGTTGCTGATGTCAACTTGTTCTTTAATTTATTAATATTTTTGAGACACCACTTTATTTAGACTAACACTATTGGCCACAAAAACAACTATTGGCCACAAAAACAATTTCATGCTATGTAATTTCATATATCTATTCTTAATCAAATCTGTCGAATGTATTTTCAATTTAATTTGTTATATCTTGGTCCGCAGTACCAAAATGCTTTGTCTTTGTAGAATTCTCTGAATTTATTCCAAGTACTTCAAATTCAATGTATTTTTAAATCAAAGCATTGTGTTTAATAGATACAATTTTTAATCGACAAGACCGAGGATCTAATATAGTCACCGTAAATAAAGCAAATGGTGTATCCTGAGAAATCTCCTTCAAAAAAAAAAATTTTTTAATTAGATCATTCATAATAAAAATGCATTTTTTTTTAGTAAATATATTACAAGTATAATATTTTTTTTTTAATTTTATTATTTTATTAGAAACAGAAAATAGTCGTGAAAGATAAGATTTGTAGCAACACCGATCAATTACTTTTAGTTATATTTGCTAGTTGTTAGAACGAGTAGTTAGTCATCACCTTTGATCGATAATGGTGATAATAATAATAATAAACATTACTATCGACGTTGTAAAAGTTTAATTAATGTTGTGGATTACTGTGTAAGAGGAAGTAGAAAAAGTTGTAAGCCTCCCTGAATAAACATTCCTGAGTGTAAACTTAGATTGAAAATTTCTGATATAGTAACGATATTAATTTTATAGGTATTGGTATTATTGTCTATCGGACATTTCTCAATTTATAATAAAATGCAATAAAATTTATTATATTATATTGATATACCTACATTTTAATAGGGTCTCAAAAGACAAACTCTGCGTATAAACATATAATTCATTAATTGGTTTATGTGATCGACTTAAATGAAACTAATATAATATAGATATTATAAATTTAATTTTAATATACTATAGGCTTAAAATTTTTTTAAAAAGTTTTAATTTCTAAACTCATATTACTTTTCCTATGTATAATTTAAGTATATGAATAAATTGTATACGACGTGAATCACTTTCGATAATAGTATACACACTAATTCAGACACTTAACTATTTATGTAAATACGCCCAGGTCAGTGTAGTTTTGCCAGTTCTCTGAGCCGTTTTACAAGAATTTTCAAGGTTGGTTGTATAATATTCTAATATTGTGTATCATCTGTGGTATACGTCCGACGAACGTATATAATGAATATTTTAATTATTTTACCTATAATAATATTGATAAACAAACTTTGACAGTGGCATTACAACATAATAGAAAATAATTCGTTAAAATTATCCCAAAAATAACTAAAATAGAATTATTTATAAATAAATAATTATTATTATAAATTATAATTAGTTGAAATGTTATTAACAAATAAAATAACTGATAAGCATAATAAGATTTTTTTAATTAAACGTACAATATTTAACTTATATTACTTGGCCATCACTATCAACGTTTATATATTATACAATATAATTAATATATTTTATAATTTATTGCCTTTTTAATTATATTATTTTACAATGGGGTTTTTTAAAGTACGCATTTTTATAGTTCACTGTCTAGGTACCATTTTGAATATTTTGACTATTTACTTTTAAATTCAGACCTTTCATATGATTTCCTTATTTGCATAGTTTCACAACTTAACTCAGAATCGTGTTGTTTCAAACTTAAAAATGTATCAAAAATATCAAATTTAGAATTTATAGTTGTGTTACAAGTATAATAATATTATGTTTAAGTTCGATTTTTAATTCAAGGGGTTTTAAATAGGCAATTATATTGTAAAATTAAAATTCAACGGTAGGTATTTCAAATTTCAAATGTTTGTGTTTAATGTCTTTTAAATGTCTTTTACTATAACCAATTAGTGAGAAAAGGTATTTAATATTATATTTTAATATACAATACTATGGTTTATAAAGAATTTAAATTCTTATAATATTAATGTAATTTAGTAATTATGTGTTAGAGTAACATTAGTACACGACAATTCGATTAATAAATTCAATCGGAATTAAATACAGGATTTTTTTTTGTTTTATAAGATAAAAATATTAACAACCGTTAAAAATTTTAAATACTTAATTATTTTAACAATATAATTTTAAGGGAAATTATTCAATTTAAATATGGACACGTTTATGATTTATTGAACCTAGTTAACACATCGCATCGGTACCTTTAAAATATTTTAAGTTACCATGCAGTTCTCTGGAGTGACTCGGTTGGGCTTTTCTTGTTTAAATTATGACCGATTGGTGACTACCGTAAATCTACAACACTGAACAGTAATAATTATTCAAATAATAATTACCCACAACGTTCGAGTTTAAAATATTATTATATTACTGTTACATACATCTTAGTATCTTACATAATAATGAAAAAAAGTTGTTGTTATATTGTACAAAAAAAATATAGGTAATATGTTTAATATGCATAGGAAAAATAATTCAGATTAAGTCTAAGATTGAAGTTATTGTAAAATATAAATAAAACCGTTGTCAGTACACGATAATACTATATAAGCAAAAAGACATTATAATAATAATAACGTATGCGTTAGATGCCTACGCTGATGGATAGATTTTGTCATGTGGATAGGTGATAAATAACGATCCATTATTTTTCTAATGTGTTTTTGACATTTTTCGAATTTTGTGTCTATTTATTTAAAATGTTTAAACATGTGTAATAATATATTTTAGTACAAGGAGTAAATATTCAATATAATATATTTATTGTTTCTAAAAAGGTGCTAAATCATAATATTTATAAATGTGCATATGAGTATTGCTATAGTGCATCATATAAATTTGGTGTTTGGAAAAACGCCACAAAAAAATTAGCATGTAGAAACTAGTTATTATAATAAAATCAAAGAGTTACTACAAAAAAAAACTCAACGTTTTGGTTTTTACGTAAAACTACTTAAAAACAGTCCAGCAGGTAATCCAGTCGCAGAAATAATTTTTTCGCGTTGAGTATCATACATTACAATATCGCTTAGTGTTGCAGGTAAAAACCATATACACTATATTAACTTATGCGGTATACTCGAAAAACGCGTATTTTTTTATATGGTATATTATAATTACTCGCATAAACAATATGTATGCATTATACATTATATTATTACCTATCTATATAAGACGGTAAAGTCGACATGCAAAGATAATATTATATTTTTATAAAGATATTATACGAAGCATCTCGCTGCAGTTATCTCCTTCCAGTCGAATACGTCCATCGTACATAATGTATATGTATGTACATAAGGTACTGTAGTAAAATCAACGTTCACGACCTTCTCGGCTCTTGTTTATATACATAATGTTTAATAATATATTATATACGGTCCGTGAAAGGTCGTCGAAAAAGAGGGAACAGAATGCTTTAGACTATCCACCTAAAACTGTATGTATAATATAATATGTGCGTATACATCCCTCGAATGTTATTTTTAGTATGATATAACTTATGCCTTGCACGCGGCCTTTTATCTCTACAGAGCTTATAATAAAATGATAGTATATAAACGATCTATATATATATATAATATACGATATATATATACCTATACGTTTGACGTTTTAACGATGTAGGTGAGTGTTATACAAGTTACAACTATTGTATTATACTACACGCCAATGCAGTTATGTGGTAGGTTTATATGTTACTGGCAAAGTAGAAAACTGGACACTTTATAAAATGGTTGGTCAGTGGTCAATGCATAAAATGTTGTAAAATGTTATAAAATATCCAAGAAATAATCACATATTCACATGTAAAAAATACGAACATACGGGTATTTTATAGTTTATACGAAGACTCCGAGGTTTTACCTATTTTGATTTAGGAAAAACGGATTTATAAATAAAATAAGATACAGATACAGATTTTTTAAATAAGTTTCATCAATATAATGATTAATGAATGAGCATAATACATTCTCAGACGACGAGTGCCCTATCTCCCAGTGGATCTGCCACTGTTTTCTGCCAAGTCCCTGATATATTATTATATTATAAAATATTAAACTCTGTCGGGTGTTTGAAAAAAATTAAAACGACTGTGTACATGCGTTAAATAAGCGAAAAGCGTATCATGACATAGCGAGTGCATTTATAATATAAATTATTTCCGAGTCGCTGCGATGGACAAATTACTGTAAAACAAAACGAACGCTATACATTATAACGTGCATGTGTTATGATATCATGGTACGTAAAGGGTTTGAGAGTCAGTGCATTTGCCTATATGCGTGTCTTTTTCACGGATGACTGGAAACTCGGGACTCAGCTGAAAGGGTCGACGACGACGTACAGTGCGTTTGCGTGCATTACATTATTATTATTTATTATACGCCAGTGAAATACTATTTTTTAACGTCACATTCATAACGCGGAGATGCGAGGAAAGTTTAATTATTATTTTCCGTAAGTACAGATGTTAAATTATTATTCTTATGATGGACTTGTGCGACGTATAATATGGGTGTATTATATTGGTATAATGTCCCTATATTTAGTATTTATATATTATAATGAAACGTATATGAATTGATTCGTCATCTATTTTATATTTGATATGATAATAATATTATTTTATGTTAAATAGACGGGCGAATTTCCCAATAATTTTTTTTTATAATGTATTGATGTGTGCATCGTGCAATGTACATATTTTACCAAGGGTATTATTATACCAAATACCAATATATACCAACGACACTAGCAATAAATGTCATATCACTCTATTAAATATTGTACACAAGCTGCGGTCCAACATATAAATTACGAGTTTATTCATAAATTATAGATAATATTATAGATACGATTTATCAATATAACATTGACAATTTTAATCATAAATTCCGGTGTTAAGAGCACGTCATACCCGCATGTGCTGTATCCGTCTTAAACACGAACGAAATAGACAAAACGCGTTTACGCAGTCCGATTAGAACTCGTTCAATTTTGGTTCTAGAGTAAATATACCTATTATAAAATTAAATTGTTACAATATTTCTGAAGGCGAGACACTGCGTTTTTCCATTATTCACAATATAACGTTCATTATATCGTTTAGAAATAGAAAAAAATGGCAATATTTTTAAATGATTTAACTTTTCAAAATTTAATTTTAAAAAAAAAACCGCAGCGTCTTGCCTTCAGAAATATTGTCGCGATTCAATTTTATAATAAATAAATTTACTCTAGAACTAAAACTGAGTGAGTTCTACTCAGATTGTGTAAACACGTTTTGTCTATGTCGTACGTTTAAGTAATAAGTATCAAGTCTGATAACTATAAAAGATGTACCAATAAATAATTAGTATCTTATTGACTATAATTATTCGTTTGTTCCGATATTCCAAATTTAAATACATACGTCGGAAATGTACACATTTTTGGTATATTTATGTGTTTTAGTGTAAGTTTGTTTTAACAATTGTTGTGATATTTTATATAAAAAAGTATTCATGTATCGACGTATCGTTTCATCTCGTACTTCCGTGAAATCGGCACCTCCACTTTATGCTATCAATTTCATACACATTTTCCAGAAAATCCGATTTCATGTTGGGGGCTATGTTGGGAACTCATTACTACTATATAAACATGTTTTTTATTTTTCTCTGTTTATTTTCACTAAACGTAAGTTAAATATAATTATATGCTATAAACAACGGTTTAAAGGTAAAAACTGCAACGAAAACTCAAATCACTCTTTAGTCATATTATAATATTATTATACCATAGATACTCATAAATAATAATTATTAACGTACATTCAATGGAAAACATATAATATATTATCGTGCCAATATAATGTGAACGAAATGTGTTTATTAAATCACAAAAAATATTAATTTTTTTCTTTTTAAAGCGTCCCTCGTTGTCGTCAGTATATATTATAATGACGCAACGTGCGACCGATTGTCGTAGGACGGCGAGTCGGTGTCATCGTAGTCGGTCGTCGTCGTCGTAGTGTTTTATGACCGAACCTTAACATGCATAATATTATATATACATAATGCACGCATATAATATATGGAAGGTACTATACATATTGTCGTCGCACTGCGGTTTTGGGCTCGTAATGCTCGTACACACCGTATTTTTATTATTATTAATACACGAACACACATTACGCGCTCTAAAAAATATCACCCACGCCAGTCATTTGCATATCATATTGTACATTTTGTACAGCGCCGCCGCCGCGCCCGACGAAAACGATCGCATTATCGTTTTAAAAAAGTGATATATATATATATATATATTATAATATATTATTATACAATAATATATATATAATATAATGACATTATCATTATTGTGTGTATGTAATGTATACACGTGCACTGTTAAAACGGCGTCCGGCCTTGCAGTCGGAGTCAAAGTCGTTCGTTTTGTGTTTTTTTTTTCGACTTTTCTTTTCGGATGACGTACCGTTTCACTTTTGCTCTCGTGTGTTTATTATTACTATTATTGTGTTATCTATTATGTCGTTATAATGTGTACGGTGTATCGTCGTGAAGTCATTGCCTCCACTGTGGTCCGCCTGCGCCGCAGCATGGTCGGTGACGTATACCGTATATAGCGATCATACCATTAATAATCGTATTAGGAGGAAAAAAAATCATGATAGTCTGAAAATTTAATAACGACAATCGTTGTAAAAACATACGTATCGCACGTAGTCGGTATTCTTCAATTCTTGCATAGCGGACTAATGCCGAAGAATGATGATGTGTATGTTTATGTAAGTGTATACGATAATATAATAATATCCTGTAATACTCGTGTAACATGACATGGCTTCGTATACATTATATTGACACACTGACCAGAGTGACACTGCAGAATTAAACGCATTTTTTGATTTTCTTTGAATTTCAAGACTGTCGCGGTTAGAAGTTTCGAGTAGATACAAGTCCGTTAAATCACAAACACAACGCTATAAAATGCGGGTTGTGTGTAAATAATATTCAAATATTATTATGTGGAATGCATTGATGATGACATTAGAAGGAAACGAGGCGGCTATAAAATTCACTTAGATGAACATCTTCAGGAAAGCAAATTAACGCTAAATTTTATATTTTGCTCATTCGCTTTTCTTTTTTTTCTTTTTTCATATAACTTTTCATCCAATCGATGTAAAATTATACAGTCATCGTTCAATGTTTTAAAGATAATACTTTTAATGAAATTATTACGCGTAAAAATTTAATTTCGAAAAAAAATCGCAAGTCTTTTAAATCTTAATTGTACGCCCACGGTATATTGCACGTAGGGTGTCCTCCACGACTGTCCTTGCGTATACACATACCCTAATGCCCACCACCTACTCTACTAACTCTACTCGTCTTTTCCAACCTATAATTTAAATGTACAAGATTATTTCAATACATACAAAACCTACTCTTATTTAATGATTTAACATGTTCAAAATGTTTACAGCATGCATAAATTGGCTATATCAAAGATATTTTAAGTAAAACTAACGGTTTTTTTATTTTTTATACATCAATTAAAGAAAACCAAAACCAAAAACTGTAACTATGTCAATGTATTTTTTCAAAGCAAATTATTATTAAAAAATAATGTATAGATTATAGGTGTTATATTTGATTCTACTATCATATTTTATATTTTTATTTCTATGTATAATACATAATACATGGTACCACTAATATACCTGCAAATGCCGTTTAATACAATAATAATAATAATGTTACCAAATACCTCTAGTGATACTTCCAGGACATTATCATCGTGTTTGATACGTTTCGCTACCGCCAATTAAATATTTTAGATGGAAACTCGTTTTACGTTTTTATATGTATACAACGTCGTTAATATATAATGATAATATACAACGCATATACACCCTGTTAAGAAGATACGTATGCTTTTCCACATAAAAAAAAACACACAATTTTTAAATAGTCCGTTTAAAATCATTCTTATTAAATTATTATAAAAATGTATATCGTCTCCCGTGCTTAGTTATTACTCGTTTTATTTATTATTATTAATTTTGGTCATTCATTGCTGTTACCCCAATATAAAATCAAATAGATATTATATTATGCCTTTATAAGGTCGAGTAACGGAATATTTGTTTCTTTATTTTTTTATAATGTTTCAGTCACATTGAAGAATAGCTCTAGTATACACGGTTTATTGCCTAACACGATTTTTTTATTCTCTAGGATAATATTATTTAAAACGATAACCGGTAGAATCTGGTCTTCGCAGTCTCCAGGATATCTACCGTCAATATAGTTAACTCTGCCCCCTCAATCAACAGAGCTCGAAGCCACAAAACGACTAAATTATTAACTCAAAGGATAATATTTCAAAATAAGAATAATGAATATGTTATATAATTAAGTATTCCGTTATAATATTATATAGCGTTATTTAAATATAGATATTATGCACATAGTATTAGTATACGTAGGCATACTCATGACAAAATGACGTTTGCGTGTTTATATTTTAATATGTTTGTTTCTATATGATCTTATTTTGTAAGTATGCATAAAAGGGGAGTTTGCAATAATTTTATACTGATGTAAAAATATTAGCTTCTATATTTGCCTATACTTGGTCCATACTAATGCTTTGACTTTTACTTAATTATAATAGTAATGCCAATTTTTTATTTATTTTTTTTTTTTAATTCCACTATCGATAAAGAAATGCGTGATTTTTATTTTAAATATTATGGCGTATTTGCATAATTGGATTACTTGAAAAATTTAGTCATCATCAAGTCAGTTTTTTTTTTTTTTTTAGATTAATATTTTAAACGTCAAAAGTGTTGTTTTTCGCACTGCAGTAAAGACTATATGCTATACGTATAGAATAATGTACATTAAAATAAACCATGTATAGTATACAAATACGAGAACTACATCCATATTCCATAATAAGTATACCTATTAACCTATAGCTCAGAACGATCTAACAGATCGATCATAGATTTTTAGCAGGTTAATTTTATTAAATTAACTATTCTGGATTAAGAGCTACATACTCGTATTTATGAAAAAACGCATGATTATAACTTTATAGACAACCACGTAATGTGTATATTGATAGATATAACAGATCATAATTATTTAGTTTACAGTTGAAACGTATCATTTCAAAAATATATTTATAATTTATATAACAACAGTCTACTACAGTAGTCTGCGTCAGTAACGGGTTCCGCAATAATATTAATATTTTAATTATAATATCGGTAAATAATGATACTCTCGGAGAATACTGCATAGTGTGGATAGTGAAATATTAAATGATAACGATATTCTATACTGTGCATCATCTATATTATAAGACCCGATCACATATTATAGGGTTATTATAACTACTTATAAGTCAATAAAAATGGGAAGTTTAAATCTCGCGATGTATATAATAGGTATCATATGTTTTATATAATATTTATATACATCAATTATATTGATTATTTTATCTACGTTAATCAAAATAATTATAGAGATCGAGTACTAAAAATAAGAAATTATTATAATATTATTCAACCAAACGACGAAGGTGGTACTCTTATCTCCTATTATTGTTATTAAACTCCATAAAAATGTGTATAGAATTTATTTTTATAATTCGCAGATTACCTTAGCACCGGCTACACCTATCTTTTAGGTAGATACTGTATTATAATATTATACAGTTAAACCGAGTCAGTAACACGTGTTTCTACAATAAATAAGTCGTTGGAAAACGTGTTTGTGAATAATTTTCGTCCGTCCAATGTTCTAATGTTCACATCAATTCACTGAAACTCAAGTAATTTCTGCGGCGTGGAATCGCTTCGGACATTGTCCCAGACGCGTTATTATACTATAAATTAATATCCAAGTATAAATAGTTATAGATATCTTGAATATATTTTAATATTTACAAATTGTTGGGCGTGTTCAAGCACTGCAAAAATACAATGTTTGTTCTGTTATATTATTATGTTTATCGGTACTCGGTAGTACATTCAACGACGATAAGAATTCTTATGGATTGGTTCCCGTTTATACACGCGTATGAATAACCAATTAAGTCGGCAGTGTGTACGCAACCCCGAGCTGACCATATATTCATGATACACACTCCTCAATATTATTCGGTATTTCCAGTATAACTTAAGATTTACTAATCGATTTTTAAAGTGTTTTCATGATATAATTGTGTATACAAATTAGCCTTAGAATGAGTCATTTCAGATTTTGTACAAAAGCATAACTATGACGATATAGATAGGATACCAAAAATGTCCAGGAAAAAAAGACTGTTATATTAATGAGTATTAGTTTGATAATATGATGCCTATAGGAATTATTTTACCATAGTAATATGCTAACTACTTTATTTTAAAGAGATTATAAACATTTTACGTGTCCCTAAAAATTACGTATTATAGAAGTTATAGACTGCGATATGATAATGACTGGTGTTTGTGAGGAGGAAGCTAAGGATCGTAGTAAGTGGAAATTGAGGGCTAGATTGACCGACTCCAAATAGTTGGGGAAGAAGTCGAAGGAAAAGAAGAAGAAGAAGAAGAAGAAGAAGCATAAGTTTTCTTCGTGGAACAAGTTGTAAACAAATCTAATTTACTAATATCACTACGAATCGAATAATATTATAACTATTTTCTTTGGACTTGAACACTACCCAACTTTTGAAAACGATCAACGTTGTATATTTTTAACTATCATAATGACAATTTATCACACTCAACAAATATAGCTATATAGTTATAGTTTTAACTAATATATAACTTATTTGGTTTTTCGAGTTTATATTTATACAGTGACCATAATTGACTATATAATATTATTAATGCCCAAAAACCCTACAATAGATAACATAGGTACGTCGTATATATAAGAAAAACGCATTGTGTAATGGAACAGTCCTCAATATCATAGGTAGGCCTCTTTTCCAGGGTATGCAGAATGCTGCCAGTCTGTTACTATGCGGATAAAGGGAGGGGCAATGGGGGGATATTAAAAAATGGTCTTTGGTATGTGTGAGGCTCTGTGTTCGTTCAGGGTATGCAGCTGCATACTCTGCATACCCCCTTCGCACGCCTATGCTCAATATAGTTGTCAGTATAGTTTGATATTCTGTTAGCTTCTATATTATACATCAACACGTGAAAATGTTTTACGTAAAGGCAAAAATCTTCAAAGCAAATAAAAAATGCTTTATAATAATTTTTGTCAGTTGTTCAAATATATGCTTCAACAACGTTGCATAGATAAAACAAAGGATGTAATATAAAAATCAATAATTATGTCTAGGAATATTTTAACAAACACCTTTACAAAATGTAATAAATAATTGTTTAATCAGATTATTGTTTATTATGATACAATTTAACTGTGTTAATTTTTGTATTCAATGATTTTTTTTAAAGGATTTAGAATACCGGGCTTTTATTCAACGAGTTTTATTTCACCAATCCATAACACTGCAAAATTAGTACACAGTAAATTTTTGATATTTCTGATTGATTTACGTCTATGAAATGTATAGATATCGCGAGTTATCAGGAAGTGATATACATAAGAATATTTTGTATCGTCATTATTTAACTTATATTTGTATTGTTACTATCATATAATTAATATTAATTTTAAACATACCATAGTATGAATTATAATTTATAATATCATTATTATATATTCAATATTCATATTATATATACATCGCTTATTGTATTGGAACATAGATCGTTATAACAACAATGCAATCAAAATAATATTATAAAACTAAATATAATATTATTTACGTAGGTACAGTACCTATAAGTTATAACTTAAACATTTCATATTATAATATCCGAACGAGCGAACGGGTATATATTTTATGTACTATAATTATTCATATCTATACAGAGTGATACTTATGATGGAAATAGTACCTATATCATAATAATTTCACATTTTTACTCTTTAGCCACTATACCATTCACTATATTTACTTAACATTAAATACGTAATGTGTTTTAAGTACAAAAAAATAACTATTGGTTGATATTTTGGCTTTTAAAGGTTAATATTTTTATAAAAGTATTCTGTTGAAAATTACAAAATTAAATAAGTCACCTACTTATAACCAATATATTTATTCGATTCTGTTAATATTCATGACATTTAAAAATAAAAATGTTCATATTTCGTAATAGTATAAGTAATTTGTAACTTAAATTTCGAAAAAAGTATAAATACTTTTTGAAATAAAAATCATTTACTTTTTGGTGAATCACTCTATAGTCTATATGCATATTAACAGCGTTTGGGATCGTTAAACATATTCTAAAATTATAATATTTTAATGACTGTGTGTGTTACAAACAAAGTATTTACCAATTCATATTATAGTGTCCATTGAAACCGCATTTTTAACGTCTGGTAAGATATCCTTGTAAATGTGATCTAATTTATTAACATTGATTATTATTATTTATAATACTTATATATTTATAAAACAATATATAATATTATATTAACACCAAGTACCTTTAAACATTTATAGTTAAATGTATACTAGATAATTATTAATTTAACAGTTAGTATTGCTTATCTCATAAAACATTTAAGTTTTTATGATATATATATTAAATTAAGAAAAAAATCGTTTTTAAAACAATGAGTTTGTACAGTTAAAAAAATCAACCTGTGTATTATTAGTTTCTATATAAAAAAGCAATGTTTAACATTATTTTAGCTGCTAACGTCTAGTGAAATTCTTTTTAGTTATATTTACTTGTATATTTTTATCGTAGGTGACATTTTTAATAATAATTTTTTTTTAAGTTTTAATTATTATATTCAAATATTACTATTTAATTATTATATAATATTAATATTATGTAATGCCTATATAGTTTCATTATTTTAATATGATTAATTATATTGTCCATATATATATATTATACCCATGCTAAAGTATGTATACCTACATGTATAATTTATATATTTTTCCAACAATAATAATTTTACACAAATTGTTATTAACATTGTTAAAAATCTAATTTTTTACATATAGGTAGTTACATAAATAAATTTACATTTAATAACCACATTATCAGCAATATTTAAACATTTTGAAATTTGAAGTAGTTTGCTATGATATTCTTGATATTTTTTTTTTTCTTAAGGATTTAATTAATTTTAATTATTAACGTATAACTACGTTAATTAAGTTGAATAAGCAATAAAATATATCCATTTATACTATGAAATCGTTAAATCATTTGTAACACACATAAAATATTAACTTGAATAAAATTCCCACAATATAGTATTATTTTATATATGTATGTATCTATCACACGTTTGAATTGTGTATGAAACATGATGGGGTTTATAATAATTAATATTATTTATATATTATGATTGATGATTGTGTATTTGCCTATAACCACGCACCTCAATACAAACATTATGATACCACAAAGAATATAATATTTAAATTACCGTACGTGATCTGATTTCGTTTAAAATGAAACGAATATATATTGAACGATTTGAGTCACATGATATATTTCGCATTGTTAAAAACATATTAATGATTACGGTCGATGATGAATTGCGATTTTCTCATTATAAAATATGATTGTACATTAAATTTTACGTTTTTAATAATATACAGTTATTACATATATATATTTCTATATGTATAATACCAACAATTTCTTATACACACAGACAGTGGTCAATAATAGTCATTGATTTATAAAACAAATAATAATCTAACGAGAAATACAATTTTGGTTTTTTACTAGATATAACAATAAAGAATATTTCAATTATCTACTTTATGCTATTCAGATAATATATTTTTGATTTATGTACTTTAATAATAATTTATTAACTGAATGCATGTTTTTAATTTGCCGTTTATCATTTAATTAATTAATTAATTAAAATTAATAAACGGTATGCGTAAAGATTTATTGTTAAACTTTAATACTTAATAAAAGCTCTTGTAATAACTGATATATTATGTCTTTATAACCATATATTATATATATTATGTTTGTATGATACTTATACGAGTTATACGACATATACTTATATATGGTTCGCATGTAGGTAGTATGATTCGCGTGATTTTTTTTTTTTTTTTTTAATCGTTAGGTATATAGAAATTGAAAAAAACGGAAAAGACGTTTATTTTTAAAGAATATTTTTTTTAATGTACCAGCAGCAATAAGGATTAAATTTTAAAAATTGTTAAATTAATAAAAACTTAAAATAAAATAGCAACGATATTCTTTTTTAAAAGGATTTTAATGTTTCATACTGAAAATATTGGTTGAATCATCAATTTTGGTTCTCTATTCAACTACAACCATCCATCCATAAAAATTCAGTCAATTCACCAATAACATTTTATTAAAATGATTGAAACCCGTTATACACTAAATTAACCATAGAGGTAATTATAATTTTTTAATTTTTAATAATTACATACGTTTTACGATGATAAACTCGATGGGAAATCTATAGAAACGCATAAAAAAATGCGCACCTGTGGATGGTTAGACGACACACGTTTTGAACGTGCGATCGGACCGGCGATGTTCGCCAAGGTCCACCCACATGGTGCTACAGCTGTTATACCCAGCTTTCTGTGGGTAACTTGATGCTTGTAGTTCGGTCAGCGCAGCAGGCGGCCCGACGCTGTATAGTGTACACCCACCAGCAGCAGATAGACGTGATTTGTTTTAGGGTGCTTTTTAATTTTATACGTATATCAAAAGACATAAAAATCGTGAAGGCCATTCACGGTCATTATTATTATAATAATCATCGATGTCCGTTTATATTAATGATACAATAATGTACGTAACACCTCGTCGGCTACTCGGTGTAGATACGGGACGGTGGGGCTCGGTGTCGGAAAATTGTATCCGGTCACGGCCGGAACGGCAAGCGGGACGCTTTGAAAGTGCCGCACAGGCTGCTCTAGCCAGCAAATACTGGTCGACGACCAAATTCAGCGGACAGGTGACAGGTGACAGCTAACCGCTCGATACTCCCGGGTTCGTCTCGAGACAGCGCGATAGCACCGTGTATGCCAATAAGGGAGATTACCGGCCTCGAACCGCCGTTCATCGAAACAGTACAAACGCGGATCACTCTCTGACCATGTCAGACATTTGCTGTGAATATTACGGAGGGACAACGACACGTTATAAAGCCACCGGCTTTCCACAATCATTGACAAGTCAGTCGCACTTAAAACCTCAGAACAGATTTTTATTTTTTGGAATGGGAGCGTTTTCACTGACTATTTCCATAACAAAACTTCTAAGTACCGAATTGATTTGTGGCTTGATTGTGTTGACATTTATTCACATCGTCTATCTCACTTATAGTTATCATTTATTACAATATATAAAATATAATATAATACGTATTATCGAATTTATGGTTGTTACTTTCGAATATCGAACAAAATATCAACAAACGTTCAGTGTCTAAACATCTAAATTAAATTAAGGCTGATCGATAATTTGAACGTACAATGATATATATTTGTGCAGTGAAACTGGGCGCCAAGCTATTAAAATATGAACAATACTATGTCTAAATATAATTTACGAATTTAAAATTCTAAAAAATGCTCTATTATTGCATACTGCCATTCAGTTAACATGCGCTATATACCGACTTCTTTAAAAAAAACTTTAAACACAAGCAGTGGCGTCACGAACATTTTCTTAGTAAGCCAAACATTGAAGTTACATAACCAACCATCCAACAGTTAATACGATTTTATGCATGTACATTATTGAGGCATCGCACTAGATCATAGATGTGGAATTTTGAGTATGAAAACTTAATCCTTCACCATGCATTGTACAAAATGTGATTTTTTCAAAAAAACCTTATTTTGTAGTTTTTGACATTAAATTCGGAGATATTTCATATTATTATTGTTCTATACGATACTACGACGTTTTTTTAATGTTTGTAGTGCGTTTTTGAAATTATGGCATGTATTTTACACTGTGAAAAATATGAATATCTAGTTTTTTTTTTAAAAAAAAGACAACAAGTGGCTGTGGACTGAAAAAGAAGAAAATATTTTTACTGATTTCTAATATTCTTTATGTTATCCATCCACCAATTTATGTATAACTTGCCGATATTCCTGTATATTAAATATTAAAAATAAAGCATTATATTATTTATAACATTTATATAGGTATTTTTATACATTAGAATGATAGTTAAATACAAGAATATTGTTACGATCTAACAATCTAAACCTTCCCATTTAAAATTGTTTGTGGCGAACGCCCCAAAAAATAAGCTATTGACGCTTCTGAATACAAGGCAATATGTACTACAGTTTTTATTTCACTGATACGTGCATACTGGTAATATCATAGACAATATTATAATTGATAGGTAAGTATGAATTTTGATATGGTTTATTTTATATATATATCAAATTTAATTAATATCATTATTCTTATACCCGAAAATATATTATGTAACAATATTATATTGTCGTTATATGAAAAACAATAATAATGATTATTAAACAACATAACATTGGGCATGGCATTCTGTGGGTCTTCGCATCATACAGCCAATCATCGTGGTACTGACTTACTATACTACTTTTCTATTGGTTATTATTATTATTGTATGCGTTTAACCTATCCTAACTTTTTGAGTCTCAAGATTAAGTACGCCAGTCGTAGTAAGAACGCAGTGATCTATACTTCAAACCTCGTAGGACCGTTCAAAGCATCGAGCCTTTGTCACATCGCATTTTCGTCGACAATAATAATTTATTCATGGTCGATTCTATATACAGATTCTGAGGTGAGTCGTGGGCTATTGCTTAATTATACGCTTTAAACCATTTTTTTAATTTATACTATAAAATAAAGTCTCAATTTTTTGTCACACATACAAATCCACACCGTTCAACCTATCGTCACCAAATTTTTTACTGTTATACCTGACAGTTTTGCTGGAGGTTTTAGTATCACTCTTGTTAGGGAACATATCTAATATTTTGTCATTTTCGAATTTTTACAAAAATATGTTATCGGTATCTAAACACACTATTTGGTATGAAAGCCAAACGTACCTACATATTCTTATGACCTATAGTAACAGTATATGTATTGTGTGTATTATTATTTTTTTTATTTTGAAAAGTGAACTCAATAAGTTACACATCATATGTTTTGTGTCTCTCCGTTAAAGTTTGAATTTCGACGTATTAACATGTAAATAATACACATACGTGGTCACGTGGAAATTCAAATTTTACAGGAGAGACACAAAACATATGTTGTGTAACTTATTGTGTTCACTTTTCAAAATAAATAAAATAATAAGATACACGTAGATAATATGTTTTTTTGCACATCAATTAGTATGTTTAGATACAAATAACATATTTCTGTAAAAAATAAAAATGTTTGAAAATGTTAAAATATTGGAATAAATAACTCTTATGTAAATGTTAGTTTCTATGTACCTACAATTCTCGTATATTGTATAGATACATAGATAAATAGATTCTGTTTTTAAATTGGTGATTAAAAATTATCCTGAATTTTAAGATTTTATTCGATTTTATATTTAAGTATTTAACTGATAAATCGGGAATACCCGACGAAAAATCTGTACGATCATTTTATCATGTACAATGTCAATGTGTCAATATGGAATTGCATGTGCATAATGATAAGTATGTATAATAGTAATATGTTAATTATCATATATAGGTACGCACGTCGCAATCGTGATTCGTAACCGATCTAAACGATCGGTCATTCTATAGGCGTATCACACCACAGTCCAAACTGATGCACTTATGTGCATTCTTTCGTTTTTATTATGTGCGAATACGATATAACCAGCTCACCGCGAGACGGGTTGTGTCGTTTTCAGCCTTCCATCGGGTCGCACGGATAATTAGCCTAAAGCATTCCTCAGAACCTGTTTTAATTCTCGTATAATATAATATATATAACGAGGATTATATGGCAGGCGAAAAGTTATTAAAAAATGCAAACGGCATGGTGGATGCCTTTTTTTATGGAAGTATAAGACGTATAATTTTGCGTGGTTTATTGCGACGGAAAAGGCTGCGTTTTTTTTTTTATTATTATACAGGTACTATTTCGGTATTTACAACAGCTTCGAGTGACGCATATTATCATACTGCAGTTGTATGTACGTGTAGTTATAGCTTAGCCTATTATGTTCTTTTTTGAGAATAATTGGACATTTTTTTCTATTAAAGTTCTCTGCGATCTGAGTATAAAATATAATGTTATGTACTTACACCACATAGCATTATAATATCACATATTGGAGGTATATGTTTCTCTGTGTAATAATGTGTATAATAAAATTACCGATGTTTTATGCGAACGACTATTCGGTGTTGGCCGTTATTCGTGGATATATAACATGCCATTGTAGCACGATATTATATTCATCGCATAATAATATTCTTTGCTTGAGTTTTTATTATAATACGTACTCACGTGTAAAAGGTGCAGTGTGTGTAAATATCAGAAGTAAATAGCGGTGAAAAAAAAATCGCAGTTCGGTGCAATTTGCATTTCGATTCCGACATTTGTCTCCCAGAGACAAACCTCAAGCATATACATTATTATAATTTGTGCGTATACATATAATATATTTATAGTTAAATATTCAAATGGTGCGTGGTTCTATAATATTATGTAAAACCGATATATAACATAAAACGTATTTTTTCCCCACTCGAGAACAATGCAAGCGTCCTGTGAATGAAACAGTTGTATGTATATAAAATAAGCGTATATGCACGCATAATATTATGTTTATTTCATTCGCCGCAAATGTCGCGCCGTATAAAACGAAACTGATAAAATCGTCCAAAGAACACAATATTAAAATACATAAATATATCAGCAATGCGGTTTAGAAAAAAACATTATACTAGGTAATACATTCTATAACCTTACCATTTGTTTTCAACTTTGGATTGAACTTAATTTACAATACATTATTTCATTTAAAAATGTATGTTAAAACACGGTTTAAGATTTCAACCCGATATTAGGTATAAATAGTGCATTTCTTTCGAGTAGTTCTTTACATTTATTATATATTATATATATGCGCACATAATATATCCTTGGTTTGGTTTTTGCAGTAGCGTTGTATAATATTATATTATGTATTATAATATGTCTAGTGCCTATGTAAATGGTTTACAGTATAAATATTTCTATATTAGAACTAAAGCGCGGATTTACATGCACTGAAAAATATCACGCGATGTGCACTAACAATTTCATCAAAATGCTAAAAACAAATCATATTTAAATAAAAAATCAATTGATTATTTGTTTTTAGTGAAATTGAATGACAATAAATTATGAACGAGAAAATTCACTTTGTATTAAAAATGATAGATTTCATAAAAATATTTTTAATACTTTTATGTCTTACACATATTAATATGTACTGCTGCTTATTTATAGAAAATATCTTCATATTTTCATATTTAATACTATTGTGCATTAATATTTATTAAATTTGTATCATCAGCCTTAGAGTAGAACTTATATATAAGTCGCTAAGTGCGGACTCTGTGAGATGTGTTCCTAACTAAAATTTAATATAACACAGTTTACGTAGTATACAACTACGTTTGAATTTGTATTCAAAGTTGTTTCCATCAATTACATCTTATTATAATATATTATTACACAATGATAATATGTATATTATTTATAAAGATTACTGATTTACAGAAAACAATATTTTTTCGATTCGTTTCACCAATTCTTCTATGTAAACCACTTGCATATACGCTATAACAAAAACGTATGATATTCGTAAAAACTTTACGATGGTTGTCGACTTATACATATGTGCTATGTATACATATTGTATAAGCTATAACTCTAAACGATTAAGCTAATATGAGTATTAATATAACTTGCACGTCACAAGCGGATATACTATGCAAAACCCAATATTAACTTGTCAAATTTAAATGACGACCAATTCATCACAAACACGAGACATGTAACTTATATATTATACCTATAATCCTCGACGGTTTATAAGTAGCTATATAAAAACGATAACGGGTTAGGCGTCGTATTTGGGGTGTAACACATACACCCTTCTTATATACAATATCTTATTATTATTATAAGTAGTACGGATAATTATTGTTGTTGTTGTTGTTTTTTCTCTTTAAATAATATCGGTAGTAGATATCTTCAACCATTGATGAGTATTACAATTTACAATAAAATTATATTATAGTTGTTATTCTGCATAAAATGTTTTGTATTGTAAATTCCTTTGTTTACCAAACCAAAAAGTGGTGATTTTCTCTTCTAGTGCATCAACAAATTATATTAATATGTAAAAAATATAATATTTCAATCGAAACTATTTTGAAAAAAAAATACTTAAAAATGTTAGTTTTAAATTCAGTCATTACTGTTGTTCCTAACGTAAAATTATTTTTATGAAATTATATGCTATAACATACAACTAATAGTTGCTTTTTGAAAAATGTATATTGGTACGCGAAGTCAATTTTTTTTAAACGAGCTTAATACGTTTTCGGAATATAAGCACTAGCAGGCTATATACCCAGGTCAACTCGAGGAATGTGTAAATAATAGTTTAGTTATGGTATAATTATAACAATAATAATAATTATTATTATTATTATTATTATACGAAAATGTTTACCAAATAGCGACCGGTATAAACAGGAAATAATTGTGAAAGCTGTAGCACAGAAAATGTGAATGCGCTTAAAACTTTAATATAACTATATTTATTTTGTGCGTACATCATAGTACAGTAATTACTGATGACTAATTACTATATATGATATATTATAATATAGTTATTACAATTATTTATTGTGGTCACTTAACTGTGTCAAATTATCGCGTAATAAACGTCAATATTACGAGGAAAATAATTATTTTGACACGCGGTACTTCAACAGTTTTCAATATTCCTATTTTCTACAGTCATGTAGGTATACGTACGTTTAGGATCTATTTACAATGATTATATTTGATTTACCTATATTATATTCAAAAATGCATAAAACTAATGGCGTTATTAAATTTTTAAAAACTCATCACTCGCACGGTAATAATACTTAATTATTCACTTCCGTATTTATATAATATACGATACAATACTACGATATTTATACTCCGCGTACAATATTATTATAGTTATGAACGTTTCAAGTTCGCATATTATTATAATACGCTTATTATATACATATAATATGTAGTACATAATAATAATAATAATATAATATACATATTTCACACAATCCGCACAATCACGAAATACGCACAACACTTCAGCGTACCATATAATATTATATATACTCCCTATTCTGTCGCACAGTGATGTATAGGTAAAGGGGACGACGAGAAAACGCCGTTTTTCGCAAGACTTCCTAGAGTAGTATTTTCCTACGCGTATTCGTGTACAATTCGATTGCCCCCGGGACATGGACGAGGGTTGTTATTGCCTGCAATTCGATCGATTTTGTTTTCATAGAGTTTCGCTAAAACGCTCATCCGACGATACACCGACGACGACATATAATATAAGAGAGCAAACCAATGCTACGTTTATATGTACACACACGACAATCGCGCTCAGTCCCCTTTTATTTTATATTATTATTATTTGAACGAAGTGAATATCCGGTCGTCAAAGGCTGCACATACGGTGCAGGCGAACGATGAGAGATGAGATTCGTTTCGAAAAGAATAACAATATTGTTGTTACAAAAATGTCTCGGTTATAGACCACGTCTCTAGATTCGAATGCAAAACCCGCAGTATAAAATATTATTTTGACCAAAGGCGATATGTACTGGATTACGTGTTACCGTTATTTTCCGTTTTCTATAGTGTACAATGTAATAAATAAATTAAATATTTAAACAAAATAAAAAAAAATAAATTATTCTGTATTTAACGAAAATACCATCTATATACCACAGGGTCGTGTACACTTCAAATTTGTGCAGTAAAATATACAACATTATTTTAACTATTATTATTGCTATTTCAAAAGTATAATAGTTTTGTTCTGAATAATTTCTATTGTCATTTATTTACCATGTTATTATGTTAACCTAATGTGAAAATAACGTATTTGTGATATTGAAATCAAAATTAATGCCTTAACCAGTGCAACTATGTTAAAAGCTAATATAACTTTTCATTGTATTAAATAAAACTCAATCAAATTTGAATTCACTTAAAATAAATAGTTATTTTAAACTGTGTCTTCGATTGATTTAGTATTCTTAAAACAGCATGCCAATGGAGTTATAATAAATATATAAACCATTAAAATTAAATAAGAACTTGTGAAACCAAATTAAAATTGTTAATTTAACTACTAAATGTCCATGTGTGTATAATTATAATGTTATTATTTTCAATATTACCTAGTAGTTAGTACTATTAATAATATATATTAGTAATGCGCAGGTAATTAATATATTATTGCCAGAGATCAAATCGATAACATAACAAAATTATGAGTAATAGCTAATAACTGTCCGAGATAAATAACAGTGACGTGTCTTAAAAAGCTAACCACAATACTGTATTATACAGCGTATATACAACACATAATACAGGCTACAGGTTAATACATAAAAGCACACCAACCATAAAAAATAGGTAGGTATATATTATAATACGTAGCTATTTTAATGAAACATAAAATGTTGATGTATTTTGATGGACTAAAGAGACTAAGTTATTACGTACTTATTATAGGACCAAAACTATATAATATATATATATTACACGTACTTTTCAATTTTATTTTCACATGATTTTGCTATCGGAAGTCTCTATGGCTGTATGTAAATGACATTTCTCTGAAAAAATATACTCATTTCCAACCAATCCCCTTCACCGCTTAAGTGTATATTGTTGTTGTTTATCACACCCCAACCGTTACCACAGGCATAGTTGTTATACGATGGGCTATGGAAAAATGTTTCTGAATGAAAATCCTTGCTGTAGAGTATGTAAAAATATATTTATTATATATAACATCATAACATTGGTATAATCCATATGAAGGTAAGATTTTTTTAAACTTTTTAATAGGAAAAAAATTCAGTTATAGTATAATGCTTTATATTGAAGATGAAAAACTATTAACCATTAGGCTGGCTGCAAAGTGCACACTTAGGGTTGCAGCTGATTAATGGTTAAGGTGCGGGAGTTGGCATTCACGAAAAACGGTGGCTGTGAGAGATCGGTTGGAAAGGGGGGATCAAAGCAGAACACCATAATCTGCCTAAATCAACCCACAGTCGAGTGAGCGAAAACTTCAAGCGAAAATCCTTAAACCACCAGACCTGAGCGATACAGATTTATTAACAGCGTTATAAATAATCTATTAGCCAAACGTGTCGGAAAGATAATATTATTATTCATAATACAATGTCCATACGCTCTATGTATATGTATATGTAATATGTATACTATATACTTTCGTGGGAACTTCCATGATATTATAATAATGTGATTATCAAACGATATGTGTACCGCTAAGAAAAGTCCGTTGCCGACAAACGCGTATCTGCATACTATTACATACGTCTACATCACTTTGACCGTAATTTATTATTATTGTGATAAATACGACCACCGCGGCGTTAATTATTAAATACGCGGGTTTCGGTCCGAATGAATATTTAATACTATACAACACACTGGACGGAGAAATAATAATTAATGATATTGTATTTATGTTCACCTCCTTTCTTCCGCTGAACATCGGCCGCACATACGGCAAAAGTTTTCGACTCTATTTCGTTCCATTAACTTATAATATATTATAATACGTATAATAAAAAATACTGTCGTCGCTTCTTTAATAATTATTATATCTGTATCATATTATGTTTTTACTTATCCGTATTATTTTAAATCGAAATTAGAATATTTTAATATATTGTTATGTAGTCGTATAGCGCGGACCGTACAACACGTAAGATCGGTGTATATTATGTAAAAGAACTTTTAACGAACATAAATTAAAACACGCACAGTGATTTAATTAATCTGGTTCGAAAAAATGCTGTATAAGCGCATTAAGCATATTGGATTCTACGCGAGTTTATGACGATTTCTGCAAGTAATGTAAAAGTAATTAATAGTAGTATACCAGATACCGCTACCACGTTATTAAATTACGGTCCGATTTATATATTTATTTGTGACCAGGGACATTATGCTATTTTAACGTTCACGTCGTGGTATACATAAAATATTATATTAAAATTAATCTACGAGCGATGCCCTTATGGCAATGATTAAATTTTCCTCGACTTATTATACGGTTGTCGTTCATTTATCGAATTTTTTTTTTTCAACAAATACACTATATTATGCAATATTATCTTCTACATAGGCTTCTATAATAGTTCGGAATAAAATATGCCATCGGTTCAGGCCGACAACGGCTGCGGTTTTCGACCACAGAAACAAATTTACAAGAAAAATTAAACGTCAAGACCGCCCGCGAGTAATATATATTATATTATTCATATTTATTATAGTAGGCATCATAATGACATATCTATAAACCATATAACTATTGCCTACATCATATACGATATGAATAAGCGGGTTTACGATGTTTCTGCTTTTGTACGCTACAGCTGCACGTACGCATAGAAATATGATTATTGTCAATCGCAGAATATTATATACACGTATATAAAGACGTATAGACGCAGTACGTCATCTGACAATCGGAGGAGTAGGTACAAATTGCGTTTTCAAGGCCTAAACCCATTCTTTTTGAAGTCATCGCTAAATAAATAACAATATATTATTATATATTATATTATAAATAATAAACACTGTTGCCGAGAGTCAAAAAAAAAAAAAAAAAACCATCATATAGAATTGTTTGACGCGGAGTATGAAAGATCGTATATTGAATGGAGTAGATATACCTATGGACTTATGATATGTAAGTATAAATATGTGATGCAGTCGTCGCGTATTTTACGGTATGATCCGTTTAGTTGGCCACGCTAATTTTCCAAGTAAATGCTTATATAGATTTAAGTGTTTATAATATTACAACAATATATATATATTTTTATTAATAACTATATGTATACATAGTTGTTTTTAATATTTTAAAATAACACCTAAAGTTTTTACTTTTTTGTTCGCCATCACGAGTATTAAATATTAGATAATATATTTAGTTTTTTGTTAAGAAGTGTTTAAAATTCAAACGAGTATTGGAATAGTGGATTAAAATACTCACGGTGGGGTATATCTATAGCCAATACTAGGCATTAATGAATTAAAAGTTAATTAACTCGTTACTTTTTTTTTAATTAACTTTTAACTTAACAAGTTACTTTTTTAGATTAATCTGTTAATTTTAATTTTATTTTATACAAAAGTTTCTTAATAACGTTTATTTGCTTCCAAAGAATGATGCAAATTTTTGAATGAGGTTTTTTGATAGCTAGTTAATACTATGATATATCATTTTAAATGTCTACAGTAATTTTCTTAAGAGCAAAGAAAAACTATGTAATAAACTTTGTGTTTGGATTTTTTTATTTTTTAAATTACTAAGTTTAGTTACTTTTTTTTCAAAGTTAACTTTTATCTTTATGAGATAACGATGAAATCAAAAATGAGTAACTTTTAACTTAATTTAACTTTATTATTATAAAATATATTAACTTAACGATTTAAAAAAATATATCGTTAACTAACCCAACCTTGCCTATTACCATCTAAATAGGTACTTATAAATGTATATATGATTATAATACCTTTATTTTAGTATATTAATATTCGATATTTTTACATCAACATTTTAGAAAAACGCGTATAATTCTAATTTATATAATCTGTCTTAAAAACCATTGATAAATAATCATGCATTTTTTTTAACATGTAAAATAATATACTAAATAGGCATTCAAACAGTAAATATTTATATATATATTTTTTAAAACAAAAATTTACATAGAAATAATTGACAGCTAAAAATCGGTAAAATAATCATCACACAAGTTGTATGAATTAATCGTAATAAAATAATAATAATATGCATAATGCATATCCGTTTTTAATACACGAAATACAAAATAGCTCTAACATTACATAGTATACCGCTGCATAAGCCCCGAGCTAAACTGCGTATTCGCGCGTTTTCTATCTACGCCGGTGAGAGCCTATAAAATAATAATTTTTACGGTAAACACAAAACGTTTAAATGTTAAACGGTAAGAAAAAAAAAACGTTTTCCCACAACAATATTATATAATATTACGACGGCCGTCACCGGTGTGGACGCAAATCCGTTATGGTGCGCGCGAGTTAATTTATTTAAGAGCCTGGGTGTGTAAATATATAATATAGGAAAAAGGTTTACACACTGTCCGGCGGCTAGTGAGTATATTATATTTAATAATGTTGTGTTTCACACGACTGTGGAAATGTAGAATACCACGAACGGATCTTGTCTGTGTGTGCATGGCCACATGCATATATTTTTTTTTATCCTATATACATTATATTATGTATATTATATGCAGTGATAAACCTATTATGTTCGTGAAATAATAATACATTGAGAATAATACCCTAAAATATTTGAAATTTGAGAAAAAGAGACGTATGAGACGAGACTGTCGGTATTTTGTCGATAACTACCGATTATATTTTTTTATTCCTATTTAAACTATAGTAGTTAACGATTAACCAAATTTTTTAACTAAAAATGTTTTGATTCAGATGTTTAAAGTTTCTAGTAAATAATATAGGTAGATGATTATTATTTATTAAGGACTGATCCTCTAATACAACCATATAATAACAAAACCATTTTATTTCATATTTTAATTTAATACTGTTGAACGATTGATTGTTTTTCTTATAATTGTATATAATATCGTGGTACGTTCATGCAAATGAGGAGAACAAAAGTGTAGAACGATAGATGAGATTCGAACTCGCATTGGCATCGTAACAATATTAAGCTGTAGGTATAATATATTATACCATCGTCGTGTATATTGCTGTATAATGTACCTATATAGCCTGTAGGCGAGCGAATCGTTTCGTTCATTCAATTTCAAACGTTACAGGTTCTCGACCCACCGATTGTCACGTCCTTCTCGTCGAACAGTAGACATAGGTACACTCGATACATTTATTTTATTTTTTTCATATCGATTATAACGTATCCGCCAGCAACAGAATCTCGACTACAGCTATCGTATAGGGATTGGCACGCGCACACGATGGCGTACCATCACAACTATCCGACTCTATGACTGCACCGACGGAAATGCAACTAGCGCGCACACGTAACGACCGTCGTCGGTGCAGTCGCCGCCGAATCAATACGATGCACCACCTCGGTCGTCTCGCGTAGCTTATAATAAATATATTATGTATACATATATAAGGTCGGTATTACCAGGTGCGCGCCGCGTGTATATGATGCATATTGCATATTATGCACCGCAGATCGTGGATGCTGCCCGGCAGACGAGAGTGGAAACTGGGGGGGAGGAGCGTCGAAAAACGGCACCTCTCGTTCCGCGCCGCGAGCGTACAATATTGCGCAAGCCCCGGCGGCCACCCGCTCGCTATTATACTCTATCTCCGCGTCCGTCCACCACCGGTCCACCGCCGCCGCCGCCGCCGCCGCCGCCGATCTTGAACTTGAGTACTTGACAGAGAAGATCGTCGGCGACGGAAAGTGTCTTTCTCGCGGGGCGAGAGACGTTTCCCCCACCGCGGGCGCGCCGGGCGGTGCGCGTCGTCCGCCACTGCAGTGGCGGCGGCGGTAGGGGAAGACGCGCGAAGAACTGCTCCACGGCGGCGGCGGTGCCCATCATCATCATCGTCGTCGTCGTCTTCACCGTCGCCGCCACCGTCGTCGTCGTCGTAGTGGTCTCGTCGTCACCGTCAGTGGTCGTCGGTTCGTTGTCCCGTAACGCCGCCGCTTGCTGCCGGCTGATCACTGTGGTCCCAACACGCGCGCCGTACGCACACACGATCGTAACAATAATAATAATAACTATTGTCGTCGTCGCGGTGTTAGTCTATAATATTATATTATATTATAAATTATTTTTATAATATATTGTTATTTTTCGCGACCAGATAATTATACATTGTTGTTATTATTATTGTTGTTGTCGTCGTTTCGATATATCGCCAACAAACTGTACAATATTATTATTTGTACACGAGCAGCCGCCGTCCATTTGCGGCACTCAATCGCTGCACTGCTTGGGATGCGGCACAGTTGACTGTCGCAGACCTTCGTCCTATATATCGTCGCAATAGACTTGAGACGATAATATAATATTATACGTTGCAACCGCCGGAAAATCGGAAACGGCTGCAAAAAATCGTTTTGCGGAAGGTCAGTAAACGAATTTTTTATTCTTATTGTAAATATTTAGTTTCTGCTTGTTATATATATATACGTACAAAATTCTAATTAACAGCTACCTTTATATGGGAGGTATATTTGAATAAAACCAATCTATTTTATGCGAAAGTTTTTAATTTTCAGTCTCCCCGAATGTCATGCGTAAAATATATTGAACAAATTATTTTTGCCCTAACAGACGAATAATTGTTTATTCGTCGTAGGAACGAAAATTGTACTTATTAAAAAATCGAATTATATAATTAACAAAAAAAATTAAATTTATATATATATATATAATATACCTATTGTTAATTGTACTGAAATAATAATTTATATTACATCGATTAATACTTTGAATTGTGTTTAACAACTTAAAAGATTTAAACTATATAGCTAAAAAAAAAAATAATCGATCATTTTTTTTTTATATATTATAAATCGTAATATTACTTAATTGAAAAGGTATTTATAAGTATGAAATTATTTCATATTATTAATTCCATTCCTCTTAGTTATTTAACAAATTCCAGTACGAATTCTTTAAACATAAATTCATCAATTTTATTTGAAAAAATGTATCTAAGAGAATGTTAATAAAATACGTGTATGCATATCGAATCGTGTAAACAGACGTGAAAACGCTACGGGTAACACAGCACTAGAATACTTTTTGAACAATATACCATTTGACAGATTTAATTTTCAAAAATCATTATAATAAATACGTTTGTTCGTGATAAAAACCAAAAAAATATTTATATATAAAAAAACTTATGAATTGTGTCGTATTAATAAAAAATGACATAAAAAAATAAAATAATTAACGAAAAAAAATCGCTAAAAACTTCAATACAAATGTTACTAAAATCAGTAAAATCTAACCAATACTTAATTATTATTCCACGGATAGAATTCACATATTATATGTGTTCAGATTATTTTGTTTTACAAGCTATATATTTACATTATTAGGTATACTGGTGGTGATCACAATTTTTTTTAATTTTTTCATTCACCATTTGATAAAGAATTCAAAAATGTCAAAAGTGTCGTTTTTAAAACCACACTGATTTAACAATTTAGCAAATTTAAAGTTCAGATTATATAATGTGAATTAATAATTTTTTCTATAGATAATTTAGATAAAAATATCTTGATGATTTAGGACAATAAAAATATAACATTTTCAAAACAAAAAAAAATCGTAAATTTACTTAAATTGTAGAATATTTTAAAGCTTTTAAAGCATCATCGTAGGTACAGAAAAAAATGTACTATATTTATTATTTGTTCATATAATATACTATATTAGTTTCATTATGATAAATATTAAATGTATTGTTAATACATTATACCCATTTCTTAAAATTTTTAATAATTATAAAAAAACGTAGGTTTATAATACATAATAAGATCTGTAATATTTCATAATTTCATTAACTCGAATCAAAGTATTTTAGGTCAATTAATGCATTGATAAAATATGTAGGTTCGTTTTAAAATGGTTAATCGTATCTAAATCTATAACTAACCTTACCAAACAACATCATGTTATTATGTTAATTACTAATATAATATGACTGCTGTTATTAAAATAAAAATAAAAATACGTAAAACAATAATTATACCTCATTAAAATATTTAGAAGTTTTATATTTTGCACACGATATACAAAAAAATATTCAATAATAACTAAGAATACGACATAAATACCTATTCTTTTACTTTAATCATTATAGGAAAAAAAAGGTTTAAATGTGTTTCAAATCAGTTTTAAATCTAAGCCCACATCTTGTCCACTATACATAGTCAAAATAAGATAGCATCATATACAACCGTTTCTTTTATGTAATAACGTACGTTTTTTTTTTTATCATTGATGAAAACGATAATAATTATCTTAGAATTAAATAATACTACGTTTCATCAACTATTGTGTTTTACTGACCATTATAATATATATACTATATAGGTACAGTAATTATTTCCATATACCTTGACACAAATGACGAATGTTTCATAGAAATAAAAATTAAATAAAAAATTGAGACTCAAAATAAACAATTTTATGTGCAGTGGTGTTATCGAGTTACACAAATATATGATAAATTTAACGGTTCATTTAAACGTGATGGACCAATCGTGTGGATTGCATTATATCGTGACGTTTAACAATTGTTAAGTTTTAAATATTCGTTAAATCTCTAACAAACAACACCTATAATAGTTGTACAACGTTCACGCGTAACCTAACCTTACCCTATAATTTATAGAATATCGATCGATTTATGAGTAAAAAAAAAAGTAATTAAAATTCACTTGGCATTGCAATTCGTAAGTGACAATAAATTATGCACACACACACACACGCTTTTAGATTATATTATACACCAAAGATCGCACAGGAGACGTAATAAAGTCAACAGCCCTAGGCCATTGAATAATACGCGCGGTGTACGCCTGTCTCGAAAGCGTGAACACTTTTGGTCGAATGCAAATAATACGTCTGTAATATATTTTTATAAATAGCGGCCAAGGTGAGACGAGTTTGTTAAGTATCCGGTGTTCAAAACCAGTTCTTATATTTTCCGAAGCACTTAATAATCTTCCGTTATGTTTGGTCGACATTCCACTTGCACGGCACTTACAAACATGTTTTTTTCTTCTGTAATCAATTATTATATCAATCGCGTCCATCTTATTTTCCAGTAGCCCAAAACTCTCGGGTGACGCATGGTCGGGGATCAGTCCAAACTCGGTTAATGAGTCGATGCCCCGCGATATATTCAGTAGGTCACAGTCGTTATAAGTTTTATATTGGCCCTCGATCTAATAAGCTATAAATATTCAGAGATGACAGTTCAAAATCACAACGGCGGACTAATCGAAATATTTGCATAGACCGTTCGAGAAACGTTAAACTGATCCGCAAAACGACGAGTTTATGTTAACGACGTGTGTGCATATCATTATAGTTTATAATAATTGTTGCCGCCCCACGAGTTGATTTGACATAACATTATCGTCATCATATCGTTTATAATTACTTAACTTTGAAGGGAACAATAAGTCGAGTAGTCGTGAATAGCCTGTGTACGTACACGGGTACAAACGTAATTATGACATAAATTAAGTGACACGTCTGAAAGACTGGTTTCTATAGTGATGATAATTACAGGTCATATGCTACTTATTTTATAACGGATGATTATCTCACGGTGCAATCGCGTTGTTTCAAGAAGATTATTAAAATTACGAGGCGGTCATAAAACTTTGAGAAATTATTTACCTTTTAATTAACACTGCCAATCGTAAAAAGAATTTAGAAAAAATATCTTTTAAATAATGTATTATGCAGTCGAATATCATCGTGAATCGTCTCATATGTGATCGGTCAATTGTATCTGTGGGACAGCATTTTCTCAGAGCATAACTCCACAACGCGTGTCGGAACATTGATTTTTCTTATTAAATATACAATATAATTCAAACAATATGACGATGACTGTGATTTTTATGAAGTTTATAACTTTATGAACTTAAAAACATAATTATTGGATCTGAGAGACCTTATAGAATTTCACGAAATTTAAACGTATGAAATGTCTTCAAATCGCTTTTAAGCGTAATGAATTGTTATATTCAGCGCAATCAATAATATTGAAATATTTTATTTTATTTATTTATTTACTCCCGTATTAGGTAAATGTTATTTGAATTTTTATTCACTGCTGTTGATTACTATAGTAATAGAGTAGTACTAGAGTATACTACTCACGACAACAAGTGGTGTCGATCTTAGTTCCAGATACATCTATTGTTCTTGTAGAATTATAACACATAATCATTAATCATGTATTACTAATACTATGGTATAACGAAAAAAATAAAATCACATACTGTAGTACCCCATGATTTGAACGAAAATTTTGTTAATTTTCCGTTTCGTTCGATATTACGCGCCGTATAATATACACGTATAATTCGGCAGTCTCACACCCCCGACATATCGTTCGTCGTGCAATATATGTCCCCTCGTCTCGATGATTAATGGTGATCACCCTTTGCACTGTTCCGCAGAGTATATTCGCGAGCGGTCCCCCATCCATGACCTTTGGTGCGCTCGTGCGCGGTTAAAGGTCGTCTATATATCCCCGTTTTAGTAGAATGGGTTCAAAATTGATTTGTCCGCTGGGTACTATTATTTTGTTGTTCTGAAAAATCTTGCTAATGACCGCGGAAGGGGACTTTCGATTTTCGAATCCCTACGCACGTTCGGAATATATTGCACGTGTATACGGTTCAACTGCAATAGTGTATATACACTCGACCTTAACTTTGTAAATGACCGACGTTGCAGTGTTGTGCGCGTGAGAAATAAACGCGTGTGTACAACAATCGTTTCGGAAGGTGGTACGTTATATACAGCACCATCGTAGTCGTCGACCTGTCAGCTTTTCAAAATCCACTCGTCGTGTACGTATTATTACTATTATTATATTATCGTGAAAAGAAAAAAAAAATCATAATTTCCGTGTGCCTTCTGCCGGTCATCATTTGAATCGGTACATTACGATGCAAATTGCTCGTCACTATACACACAAACACACACACACACACACACACACACTCACAAAAAAATATATATAAGAAAACCCGAGCAGCGCAAATAATTTAGCAAATATCCTGCTTCATACACACACACACGACACACATATATATACTATATATAGATGTTAGACGTGATTCACATTTTGCATTCATTAAAGAATATTTAAATGTGTACCTTATGTACTGCGGGTATGGAGCGTATATTATGTAGATAGAGATAACAACAGTTACACAAAATGCTCTTCTTGTCTTCTGAATTTTGCTTCGATCGAGCTTGTGAATTAACTCCGCTTACGGTATTATCGTAGCGGTCAAGCGTCGAGTGATCTGTGTGTGTATAATATGTATATTTAGTTTTTATCTTATCTATAACCTGTAGCTGCCCCATCGGCAACAAACAATAACATGGTGTAAAAGTATAATTTCGGCAATTCCTGAAATAATTTCCTTGTTTTCACAATGAACTTCTTGATGTGTTGCATTATAAATTGATCATCAAGTACATAACATTATATACTTAAATTACAAAAAAAGAGACATTGAATATAATTTTTAAATTTTTAATCTATGACATAATAAAATACACGTGGCCTGTACATTTCTTTATTGTCTTTTTTTTAAAAGTGATACCCATGGGCAGGTAATTAGTTCGACATAAAGTAGCCTATACCTATGTAATATGAAAAAAAAATGGCAATAATGCTCCGTAAACAGTAGGAAATATTGAATACCCACCTTGAATTTCTGCCAAGTCGCAATCTGTCATTCGTTTTTATTCGGTCTTCCCCGTGGTGTCCTGGAGTCGAACGGGAAAACATGAGACGACGATGATAATGATGACAAGTGTCGGCAAACGATAATCGACCGCCGTCGCCGCGTTCCATTCGAGGGCGAGGGAAATGCAAACACGGTAGGAAAAAACGCATATTACCTGCAGCACATACAACCGCACAGTCGATGGGTGTTACAATATTATTGTGTGTGTGTACGAGTATATCGACTGTAAGTATTGTATATATTGTTCGGCGCGTTTGAAAGCGTATATAATATTTGTTTTTGACCAGGCAGGCAAGGAGAAGATAACGATACACACACGATACAGTACTATATTATTATTATTATTATTATTATATACGACACTCTCAACGCGTCGTCGGGTTCGTTGTCCATAAAACAAGCAATGATTTTACGATGACATTATTATATATACACGTTATATCATACACACTCGCGTATACCTATATAACAATGTGCGCTGTGTGTTTTTTCTTCCCGTTTTTATTTTATTTTATTTTTTTTTTCATTTTTTACGATCTCGTCGTGATGCAGTTTTTTATTTCTGTTATTCCTATATATCCTACATATCTGAAACACGAAAGCGATATTATTATACACTCTGCAGCCGTAGGATAGCATGTCTAGAAGATATACCGTATACCTATAGGTACCGGCTATACCGTGAATTGCGATCGTTTGTGCCGGTCGGTCGGTTCGCGGACTAGAGACTTGAACCGCGTAAATTTTAATATATACCTACGCGTATTATAGCCGTATCGATATTATGCCGTCTATTAAAACCATGCAAGTGTAAGTCTTTTTCTAACGTTTTAAATTCACTAGACTTGGCTATGTTTTAATGAACATAAAACGATCTTTTTAAAATTCGTATCTTACCTATAATATACTACTTATTTAAACTAACATACCGGCGAGTTTTTAACCGCGTTAGATATTCTATATAAAGTGATGACATTGCCTCAAATAAAAGTGGCGGATCAATTGATTTAGGTGTGTTAAATTATTTTAAAGTATTTTTTTGTCCAGTTAAAATATAGTTATTTTTATTTGTTATACCTAATAATAGCAAACGAGATAATATTCACGACTGCTGCACAATCTCCGATTGTGGTACCGTTGTCCGGTGCTGCACGACACGATATAATAATACGCGACCATCGTATTATTATATTATACATATATAGGTTCGTCGCAGTACATACGATTATATAATAATGTACATCGATTCGTCTTAACTGTTATAAATATTATAATAATAATAAGGTATAAAGGTAATATCATACTATTTTTTTTTTTATTATTGTCTTTTTTTCGGCCGTCATCAACGTTACTCGCCGTAACTATATATCTGCACTTGCGCAGATACTTTTATTCGATATAACTGCAAGTGAACACTGAAAAAACAGTATATGTCGGTGTAACTATATATATATATATATATATATATAACACTACCGTCCGGTATCTATTCGCTATAGGAAGCGGATGAATAATATACGCGACGAGACACGATCAACCTCGCTCGTTTCGCGCGTACGGTCACGACTTCATATATAGTGCCTGTGAGACTCGCGTCTATAATACCATTATATTATATAGTAGTACCTGTAATAATATAATTTATGCGCGTACATGCTCGTCTCCGAAAATATTAATAATTACACACTGCCATTATTAGTCATTAATGACATTACACCGGTGGACGGACTGCAGGGATGACGTAATCCCGCGAAACTACACATGCGGAGTTTTCGTATCGGAGTTTTATCATCATCATCATCATCGTCGTCGTCATTATTGTTATTTATTATCATTTTATTGCGTAGCGTAATTTTGAATAACCTCTGCGGCCTTGTGGCGTACATCACCCTAAACATCGCTCAATTTTCTAAAAATGTCTAAACGGTTCGCGCTCGTACGTCGTATATCGTGAAAGCTTTAAATATTAGCTAAAATACTGAAGCGAATGTATCATCAGCCGTCTCGTAATCACCAAAACAAATTATTAATTATCATTATACTGCAAAGTACCTACTTATTATACGTACTGATAACCCGAACGACCGATATTTACGGAAGCTCTAGACGATTCTTATGGTTATTGAAAAACAGTGATTTTTCTCTCTGCAAAAGTGTACACCTGCACGTACTACTTGTTTTTGAAAAAAACGTTATTGCATATAGTTTTAAAAATCATTACAATCAAAAAATTTACGTAGGTAATAATAATATGCTTTACATAGGTACCTAGGTTTTAAAATAACAATAAATAATACTCGAAATTAGGTATGTAAAAAGATTAATATACTTCCCACCTTCGCAATGCGCGCAATAATTATAATTTATTTATATTTCATGCATAGATACATGATAATAATTTATAAGTTTATATCGGCCGTCGGAGTGCGGGTATACGAGTTTTTTCTTTACCCCGTGAAATTATTATTCGAGTCGTGTCTTCGCGAAAACTATGTACATATGCGGTCAAACGGCGAAAATGGCCGACCGAGCAAACCAGCAATAAACTGGTTGTCCCCACGTTGATCCGCTGGTAACTATAGTCAGCGCGTGCACCGTTATTGATTGATCACAGACCCTTCGACGTCAGACAGGATCACTCCTCTGCCACGCGTATAACGATTATTCCACAAATACGTTGTATCGTTATAATATGCATATTGTGTGCAGTACTCGATTTTGGAACGTGCGAGACGAAATACTATTTTATTTTTGAACACATAAACGGAAAATCATCCATCGGTTCCATTGTCAATAGGAAAATGTTATTCACTTCCCCCGTCCCTCTAAAACGTAACGACGATTTCAACTCTGACGTTTTGCGTCATAAAATCGGACTATAAAATCTAGGGGCAGTTGTTTTTTGTCATAATAATAATCGAATCAATAGTATCGAAAAATATGAAAACTGATTTATCTCGACTTCCGCTCGGCCTGCAGTTATAGTGTAATGTACTCATTGCGCTAATCACGCTCGTCGACGTCCAATTCACGATAACGTATGTACGAGTATTTGACGAAACCGTCTAAATCGCGGACACTCGGTGGTGGTTTATATATAATATACACACACACAGACACACACACGTATATGGTCGGAAACAATACGAAACGATATACACACATTATCATCGCAGAACGATACGTCTTATAAATCCGTGGCGATATGACACCCATACGTCTGTCTGGGCCGGTGAGGTCTGTAATCGGATATGGCTATATGTCGAGTCTATGCGGACACGTCGTCTGCCGTCGTGAACCAGTTTTAACGATATTATTTGGTCGGAATACACCGCGGTGCGGCCGGGCACGCTCAAACGATCGTCCCCGTTTCTCCGAAAAATTTAAGATTTGCCGATGAAAAAATTTCATAAAAAAAAATGTCAGCGCAAACATCCCGCCGTGAAACGTCCATACCCGTACAGTATTACGATACTATACCAATTGTAAAAGTCTTCCGCGGCTGTGGCATGTCGACCTTGACGATCCGATCGAGATTTCAGAACACACAATCACACAATTTACTATCGTTTTATTCGCGACGAATGTGGATATATAAGGGTCCACTGCGGACTATATTTTATGGGCCGGAACCATTTTCCTCCAAAAAAATAATATTAGGTATAATATAACATCTAAGTATATACTCACCCCTACCCCCTCAGCTTGTTGGTATTAGATAATATTATCTTCTGTATCTATATAACGGTATAGTTGATTTGTTTGTAAGTCGTGCTAAGAGGTTTAAAACATATTATGTAAAAAAATATAAAGAACTAATACTGTTAAGGTTTCGATTTTGGTGAATAAATATTATATTGACCCTCCCCCATACTCTAGTTTTTTTTTTCTACACACTTAAGCTACTGATAACAGTCGTAGGAGATACCGTCGTCGTTCCACGCGTCACACACTTCGTAATAATTATATACGTATATCGTGGATTTAATTTGATGTATTGTGAGCGCGCGATAATGTGCACGCCACGCGTGGTTCGCGGATGTATATTATAAGAAAATATTATATATAGTATCGTCGACACCGATCGCCGTTCATAATATATTATTATATTAACATAATTGTAATAATTGTGTCGTGTCAGTGGGTCACCGCCGTCGCGATGATGTGGGAACATATATATAATGGATATAATATATTATTCTTATTCGTCTATATGGGTCTATCTATATATCTATATAATAATCCGATCACACGGCTGCGAACGATATGTACATAAGTATATATATATATATATTATACTCATATAGTTGTGGGAGCCCCCGTTGACGTCTACATCGAGGCCCGCCGACCAGACGTGCGGTGGATACGATATGTGTGAGTATAATGTTGGAGATGTATTGTATGTATATGACTGTGTGTGCGTGTGTGTGTGCAAAACTTCATTATAATAACATATCATATATGTATAATACGGCGATGATATATACATTTAATCTTCATTGCAGCGTACGCTTGCAGAATATCGATCGACCCGTCGCGTATATTTATAATTATATTATACCCAAGTACTATAGGAAAGTGGTAGCTGCATTATAATAATAAATTGTGCCCGTATACTATGTATTATTATAATCAATAATCACATCTTAAAAACCGTGAATGGCTGTGTGCGACGATCCGGCGACGAGGCGACTAATTATAATATTATAAAAATCAAAAGCGTGTGCTTATTATGTATTTTATATACTAGCTAAAAATAAGAATAGATCGTTTACTTTAAACTCGTAGTAAGTACCTACTATATGGAAACATCCATAATTGCATAATATTATTATTATTATTATGAAATACGAGGGAGCCGTGAAAAGATCACTTTTAAAGTTATACAACCGTAAGTAAAGACGTGTTATCGTAGTAAATCATAAAATCGAGTGGCGATAGGCTTCTAAAAAAATTCTTAAACATACCTCGGTTAGGTTTGAAAGTAAAAAAAAAAAAATTGAATGAATTGTAAATATTATGTTATAATATATGTTAATGAAATTAGCTCTAAAATAGACTTTAACGGTTTGCACTGTTTGCAGAAAAACAATTTAAAAAATAATAATGGTATATTTCAACACGTTAGGTATGCGATAATTTAGTTCAAAATATAGTTTTCCCATTATTTTATCAACATTTTAACTGTACAGCTTAAACGCTTTTAACATTTTAGTTTGTGTAATGTATAGGTAATGTAAGGTTTTCGTCTAAACTTTCAACAGGTTTTGAATCTTTTCAAATCTCACAAAAATGTTAAGACTCTTAACCTTTTCAACTTACAAATTATCTTGTAATGGTCGAAAGTAACAATTTCATGGTGATATTCTTGGGTTCGTGTATTGTCGTGCAAAAAGGTGCAATTTTAGGAAGACCGAAATTACAGCAGGAGACGGCGGCGTGCAATAAGAATATACATTACGCGAATGTGCTTGCAAACCAGTAGTAACCTGAGATGGTGGGTCGACGAATCCCGTTAGTATATATGATGCTTACTCCGGTTTTGTCAGTCGTTGTCATTAAACTACACAAAACAACCGTATTATAAATTAATTTAACATTATAATAATATTATGTACGCTTTTTTTTTTTTTTTGGCTTTTTTCCGTTTCTCTCACACATTATGTTTCACGAGAATTTAAATTACACGTATATCCGGCTACTATACAGCTACATTATATTACAACCAGGTTCGCAGTATTTTTCAAGATCAACAATGAACATTGTAAATATTCTCTACATTACCGCAGTATATTATTATTAACTTAAGGATTTTCATTCATTTACAAGTACGTGAAGAGGTCGATGAATTTTATTCAAAACTTACACGACTAATTGCAGAATAATAGCGGTATCTAACTGTAAAACATAAAACGACGAATGTTTTATACGGATTACGTATACTATAAATATGGAGTGAGCTATTATAATAGCACACGGATAGTCTAGTTTTACTCGATCGAGTATTTAAAATACTCTCAAATTTTTACATGTCAATGCGTTAATTAATAGGGTTTATTTCTTGAAAAATAGGGAAAAAGTGAATTTGAAATATTGTTTGATTTTTATTTAATAACTAAAATAGTTACTAACGTTTAATTTTTTAATCCATAAATATTACTACATCGTCAGCTACTGCAGTTCATGTCGAAAAGGACCCATTATATTACTTGGAAACTAAAAACTATGTACGAACTTCAGTACTACATATACAGGACGTATCACATTAAAACTAAAACAGGTCTGATAATTGAAATTCAGCCAAAAAATCGTTATATATACTACAACCGGTTTAAACCTCACATTTTCAACATTTTTTTTTTTTTTTTTTGGACCGTATCGGTGTAACTAAAACTCCTAACTACCCGACTCATTTATATTTTTTCTCATTATATGTACACATTTACAATATATTGACTTTGAAAATCTTTTGATGATTTTCGTTGTATACGCATTTGTTTTGCAAAAAAATACTATATTTTTAATCAATTTTGATTTATGTGATGAAATTTATCCCAACGAACGCTAAAACGGCTAGTAACAATAATAATTGAACCTCTATGCATGTGTACACAAGTATTTAAACAGACAAATAACCATGAAAATGTATTGAACATTTTTACTTTTGTTATCGTTATTATCTTAAAATTTATTATTCTTTTTTTACATTTTAAAATAAGAACGAGTTTTCAGTTTCATATCTATTCCATATACCTATATATATATATTTTTTTTTTTTGAGATTATTTCGTTGTACGCAAATTGAATTTTAAACCAGAATAATAACTTATAATAGGTAAAAATTTAAATGCCCGTTAAATTACAAAAGGACGACGCTGCTGTACATATTATTTTGATATCTACCCTTATTGGTGCATATTTTGTGTTTTAATCGTTGGGTTAAGCGCGTATTAATGTGTTTTTCGAAACATATAAGCATAACATAACATTTGTCCTTATACATACGTACTGCAGTACCTATATTATGTATAATACCTATGTATTAAAATTTCGTACATCGCCTTAAGCCAGTTATATCCACTAATAGGACGGAGTAGATGTGTATATATATATATGTATAGCGTTCGTCTACGTTCGATTTACATACAAATAATAACAATAATAATGCAACTTAGGAGGACGTTATATTATTATATTATAGAAGCCGCGTGTTGTTGGATTGTCATTATCATTAACCATTGCCAAAAGGAAACTATATAAACAGGTTTCGTACACGCCGCAATCGTCTGAAGTACTTTTCGACGTGGCTTGTAGATATTTAATATTGTTATTACTTGGCGACTACGTACATATAATATTATAATTTTTAAAAATATATAATACGAGTACATCTGAAAACGTAACCTAGCTTATTCATACTTATGATCTAATGTACGTAATAATTTTTGAATTTTAATATCGTACAATCATAGTATCAAACATCAATATCATATAATAGAAACACATGCATCTTTTACAATTAAATTATTAGTGTGACGATACATATATATTATAATTTACTAAAATATTTCGGTCTTCGTTCAATGTATAGATACACGATTTTAAGTTCTCATTAGTACTACTTAAATAATATTCAAGGTTACATTAAATCAATAATATTCTACATATATATATATATATATATATTATTTATTATAATATAATAAAAGTATGTATTTATATTTTATTATTTATAATGGTTCTCGAGCAGATTGTCTATACAACAACAATTATATTGTACGTTTTGATTTTATATTGTATGTATTTTGTATAGTGTAATACAATATTTTACATTATTCATACTGCCATTATTATTAGGAACAATAATTAAAACACAACCGGTAACCGAGTATGAGTAATGAGTACCTATACCTAGAATAACATTGTTCAATGTTTGAATTAGTACACAAAAGTTACGAACAACTCAGTTTACTACCATAATTTGTTAAGTTCAATCAAAAAAATTTAATTCAAATTCATATTTTTAAAATTAATTTTAAATTCATAGTATTATTATATAATACATAAATACTAGTATAAATCTTATCCAAAGGTTAATCATCGTGTTTCTATAGCTATGTAGCTATTCATACATAAATATAATTTGGAAATCATCAAAATCAATGATCTCTCTTCTAAAATCAATACGCACTCAATACCTTCCTTCATTATAGAATTGTGCGGAATTTTAGATAAATCGACATTACTGATTTTAACCAAATTCATCTATAGCCGTTCTAGGGATATTAAAATCTGCACAACGACCGCAAACACAATGTGCGGATGTGTGAGGTTCTAAAGAAGAAAGAGAGGGAGAATGTGAACAAAATGATAAAAAAAAACCACATATATGAATGATAATGGTCGTGTGATATAATTTTAATGAAGAAGACAGCTCGCAATTATATTTGTTGTTATTTGGACCATTGTTGTTCGTGTCTGCGCGCGCGCGCCCGCGCGTGTGTATATATCTGTTAGTGTGTGTGTTGTCGGAGACGAAGGTGATGGATAAAAGGAAACCGGCAGTAGTATAGTATTTTTTGTGTGTGTCTCTTGTGAGTATTCGCTGCACGATGAGCGATTCAAGTATACTATATATTATATATAATATATATACCGAAAACCCAGGGGTCCCGGAGGCCCTCTCAGGCTCTCTATCTCTCTCTCTCTCTCTCTCTCTTTTGGTTTTCGCATCTATGTATATTATAAGTCACACAAGGTCAGTGACCATACATTTTATTTGCCACGTCTAAAGACCGGGCGAATATAATAAAATTGTGTACATCGCCATCGCGCAGGTCGGAAGGCGAAACGATACAGCGATCGATATAGATGTATGTATATATAATACACGTTGTATAGTCAGTTGTCAAATAAAATTGTTTTACCTTCTCGCCGAAACATTTTCTCGCACGAAAGAAGGGAGTAGAGTAAGCAAGTGGCTCTAAGGTGACTAGGTGACAAATCGAAAGATGTTTTTTTTTTTTTTTAATATTATGTGTTTATAAATGTTAAATTATATTATTTATTAGATGTAATTTGATTAAAATATATATATATATCTACATTATATTTTAAATATGTATTTTACGACTGTCAAAATACGAGTTGGGATAAAATCCCTGCACGTAGTATACATACCCCTGTATGCTGTTTTTAATTTTTTGATGTCATATTAATTGTACATACATTTTTTCATCGCCACGTTTTATTCATTTATTTTCGTTTTCATTTTTTTTTCTCTGCTGCAGTTGTCTATTCAATTTCGAACTCTACAATAGCTATTGTGGATTTTGAATGAAACATGTATATTGTATTATAGCGGTATATAAAGCATTCCATGATAACATATATATTATTATGTATTAATTCGATGTCCTAGTATTTATTTTCAGAATTTCAAGAGAAAAATAATTATTTATATGTGATTGAAAAACGTAGAAGATCGACTGACCATATTATATACATATACAATGCTATGTAGATGCTATATGGATACATTAAACGTGTATAATATGTATACAGTATACAAATCGAAATATATTTTACATAGTTTAAGCATTTAAAATGACAACAGCAAAATGCTTAGTTTTTCAAATTCTAATATAAACACAAAATGTCCAATTGATGGCTTATTTAGGACACTATTCACGATTTCCTTAAAATCAAACAGAAAATCCTAATCATATCATCACAAAGCTTAATAATAATACAATAGACATCGGAGGCGTATTTGACCATCGGTAAAAGTGTAAAACGACTAGATAAATCTAAAAAGCGTATCGTGTGACGTAATAACTAAACTAGAAATGGTATTATCGTCGAAAGCCACAGAATGTCAGAACCGCCAACGTATTCGTTCTAATTCTTTGCGTCGTTCATGGGCAAACTGTTACGTGGTTAAATACATAATATACACAAATAATGAAATATATATCAACACTATTCTATGCTTTGCATGCTTATCAATATTATAATAAAAATACCTATACAACATAATATGATAATATATTGCAATAATATTTTCGCGAGTAAAAATCAAATGATAACTAAGAACATCTTTATATCACTGCGTCGTATTCAACAATAGTTAGGTATGTTTGTATAATTTTATCATCATTGGCTGTATATGTATAATTTTTATTTCACAACAATTCTACGTCGCATGATCATCTTCGTGGTATGTACACAATAACGCTTAATAGCTGGTACATTGTAAGCATGCCACTCGCCAACTGTTATAACCGTAATTATTGCTATACCGTCACCGACTGACGATAATGCAAGACGCGAATAAAATAAAAAAGAGATGACATGGTCCAAACACGATTTCGCGAACGCCGAACTGTTAAGTGCAAATACAAAATGTACACAACGCACCGCGCGTCCACGCCGAACACCTAACCCGTGATTAGGTTATTATTTTACGAACAACGCATACCTATGTGAATAGTTCGAGATTTCGTATACCACTCTACTGTCGAGGCAAAACCAATTATCTCGAAGACATTTAAGCAGTAAAAATAGAAACAGCGCGCAAACCATGTTATTCTGTTTACCCCGGAAGCGGTCTCGTGCAGCTAATTGTGGCGCGAATCACGCACCTCCCGAGCTTGTCGACTTATAATGATGTCATTATATTGTTTATTTAATATTTATATTATGTTCAAGATGATATCGATTTCACTGTATCAACCGATTGAAATTGCGCAGTTTTATATTGTTTATTCGTATATACATTTCGGTATTATGACCGTACATAACATTCTAAAATAATCGAACGATTAAGTCTTTGTTACAAAATACACATTTTATACGCCGAAATACCTCTATAAATCTAATGAAGTCATACACCTCTATGTCATGCGTAAATAGTAACCATACTATATAATACCTCCTGCAATAATAAAATATGAAAACCAATTTTCACAAGGGAAAAAAAACACTAGTAGCGGCTGCTTTTGACACCGCAAAGATCGTTAGTTTGCACAATCCCGTAACAGCTCTCTTAGTTTTTATAGAATATTATATTTATACGAATCGCGTTTGTTGCACATCAATTCGGAATTTTTTTTTCACCGCCCAAAAGTCCGTACGTATTTTTTTTTTCGTGTAAAATTGATCGTAACTAATCGTTAAACTGCACACAATAATAATAATAATATTAACGTAATGTAATATGATACACAAATATGGATCGACAGACCGTAGTGATGTGAGGTCGAAGGCCTTGGTGAAGATGGCGATTGCGAAAATCGTACAAGTTTTTTTCGTCCCCTCGATGGTGCAGTTCGCAGGCGGTTTTAAACCATATTTTCGTTATTATCTTATACATAGGTACTATTATTATTATTATATGGTACTGCGTCAGAAAACCTTGAATTTGTCGCCGGGCACCGGCCTTTAGTGGAATCGATTCGGCCAAACAGAAATCTCGCCATACCGATTATAATATTATTATTATTACCATCGAGTAAATTATCACGAATTACGCGTATACAGTCGTAATATAATATAAATACGTTTTTTTTTTTTTATCAAAATGTCAGATGTCCGTCGTCGGTCGGTCAATAACCGGATCGCGATATAAATTTGTATTGCTCGTGTCGCGTTTTAGGCCGCCATTATCCCATAATATGTCGTTCCGGTATAGGTGACGTAGTACAGCTGTTGTGAATGTAATATATAGGTACTTACGTGTGATCGCGGTAGTGAAACGACGAAGACGATGACCGGGTCGCCTAGACGGACGGCCGCGCTCAATGGGTCAAGGCGGATCGAGACGTGAATTCGTAAAACGTCCTAGGAATCCGAACGGCGGCGGTCTGGCGTGCGCTGCAGTCGCATATATCACATCGGGTTTCTCGTATTATATGATATCCGACGACACATCCGTTTATTGTAGGTGAAGAATGACAATTATTGTCGTATTCCCTCGATTTCTATTTTCTCCGCGGCCGTGCCGGCTGACGCGCTGCTATGCACAGTATATTATATACCTATATTATAGATATAATATATAATACAATATCATCGATTTGGCTGGTGACTTTGACGAACGATCGCACCGTGTTGAAAACAATATTATTATAATAATGTGCGTCATTATACGATAATATAACCGCCGGCCGCCGTCCCGTCGAGACTCCTGCAGCAGCAGACGAGAAAACCAGTGAATTTAATCGGATAATATACCTACCACCTATATTATTCGAAAACAACGAAATAATGTGATACGATGCGTCTGCTGCAGTGTCCTATTGAAATTTTCGAAACAATAATCTATTCGCATAAACTTGTCAGATCGGGTCATCTCCGTCATCTGACGTTGCAAACAAAATTTATATTATTTATACGCTGCAGTATGATACGTGTACAGTATCATATTTCGATAGTCTTAAAGTCATTTTAATGATCGATCATGCATTATAATTACTAAATAATTAATTATAATTAATATAGCGCCAATATAGTTATAAATAGGTACCTACGTAAACTCGTCGAGATCATAATGCATTTATAGGTAGATATTAAACAATTATACGTAACTCGTCTGATTTTTATTTCTTATAGCGATACTAATAAGTAATAAAATCGTAGGTACTAGGTAAAATCAATGTAAACTTTGAACAAAGTTTTATACGAATTCAAAAAATACAAACATACTCGTTTTTATCATTATATTCATATAGCAAAACAAATACATTAGTTTATATGATACAATATTATTATGCAATTAGTACTTAGTATAATGTTTTATTTGATTTGATTTGATTTTTTTTTTTTTTTTTTGACATAAATTGTAATAGCCCACTGCAGTTAATGAGATAAGCATTGCGCCTCTTCTTATTGTGAAACGCACTGTACAATGGTTAGCCGCCGCGTGACCTTAATGAAACTTTGCGTCAACGCTATGTACTTATATACGTAGGTATAGTGTTTATAAATAAGATATTAAAATATACTGTTTGCTAAATCGCGTGCGTAAATATACTCGTGATGAGCGAATAAGTAGAAATTATTTTTAGTATTGACGCCACAATCACGGTTGTGACATTGGTGACATTTTTTTTTTTTTGTTGTCGTTTGATCTGAAATCACTCTCAATCAGCGCGGACAGATCAGAAAAAAAAATTGATGGCATTATAGAAGTGAACTGACCAAGGGGTAAATAATAACTAAGTAACTAAAAAAAAAACTCGCGTACGTACGAAGTGTATGATATTTATTAGTATTATATACAAACATCACCTGCGGAGCTTATAACCCGAACCGGACACAATGACATTTGTCTGAAAGGCGGCCAAAAATTCCTTCGCGTTAACAATAATAATAATGTGTGCGTAGTGCACACGACCCGAGCCAATTGCTGGAGAATCGCACTATGTATGCAGTGTAAAATATGTGTGCCAAAAGTTTTGGCCTAAACCATTCGATGCTGCGTGAAAATATCCTGAAGACGCGCGATACGCAGTACAGTTCTATATCAAGAAACGACTTCCAATTTTTGTCCTATCACCTTTACGTACGTATTATAGATACTAAATATTGGATTTGTTAAGTAAATTTCTGAAACTCAGCTGTATCACACTTTTAGTACTGCAGTTGTTTGTCTTACATGATTGAACACTCGTTACGTTAATTGGTTTGTGGTCTGATTTTTAAACTGTCAAAATATTCAAATCGCAATTCTCAAAATGTAATAACACCAAACCTACGTTTTGAAAAATATAAAACGATCGGTTCGTATAGGAAAATTCAATACAATACTTCGATAACATTCATATTCCATCTAATAAGATTCTATAAGAAAATAGCTTAGTACAGTGTATAACCGCGAACTCGTGTAATGTAATTATTATAAATACATAATACATATAGTATAATAAACGTGCTCGCGTAGTCATTGCGTAACGTACATATAAGTACTCGGCATACCTACGTAATTATTGAAACAGTCAAATATATTATAATATTATAAACGTTTCTCGAAAATATTCGCTGTTACCTGATTGTCATATTATTTACTAGTTGCACTCGCGTAGTACGGGTGTCGCCGTGTGTAAAAGTCGATGATATTATAATTATTTAAGTAGGTACAAACAAAATATGACGAAATAAATTTTTACGATTATCATGCGAACAACTTGAGGTGACCGGCACGCAACCGCCGCCGCGGTGAAGGTGTGCTCAAAAACAATAATAATCCATTATGTATAATAATATATAATATTATATTACGATGACAATTATTACAGTATTTGGTCAATTTCGTGAGCACAGTCTATAAAATGTAGTCGGGGTTTCATTATTCGGCATAGAGGTCATATTGTAGTGTATATAATACGATATTGGTAATATATTATAAATTGCAAATTTTGATTTCAAAACGTAAACTACCTGAATACTGTCCGATTGTATCATCTTCGTTTTAATAATTTATTGTCTGCATGTAAGTACTTCCCAGACACGTGTAAGAGGAAGGATGGGATCTGTTTTCGTGTGATAATAATGATATAGTGCCTGCGATTCGTGCAACATAATATTGTATTATGTATTTATAGTGACGACGGTTTGAAGGGCGCTATATATGCTGTGAGTGCGCAAATCGTAAAACGCGATTCTCGCCTCGATTTCCATCAGGTGTGACCCCTATACCCGGCGACCTTAACCTCTGCGAACACCATAATCCCATTTCGACGATGGGTAATAATACGTTGGAAACATGATTTCTTCTTCTACCTCTTTTTTTTTACGACTCGCGACGCACGAAAATAATAAGAATCGAAGCGGAATTGAAAAAAATCCGGGCTGAAGATGAGAAAAATAAAATGAATAAATAATGTCCACCCGAAGGTCTTCCTGTTTTAATCTTAAATTATCGAAATATAATAAATATTTCGCACAAACACAACCGCCAACTATGTATAGTTGGTTAATATATAACGACGTAGTGTGGCCAAACAAGTTTACATAATATTATATACAGGGTACCTCTAAAAAAATAAATAAAAATTCAAAAAACTAATATTTTTATAATTCTCAACGCAAAGTTCAAAATTATTGATTTCCTTTAATCCTTTAAATATGAGTGGCAATAAAAATCTTAAAGTTTACGGATGCAATTTTGCTCAGTTTCGTTGATATGGGTAATCGAATATATATCAATATATTTTGATATCATTATAATAAATACTTTTAGCAAATGAATACTGGTTACATGTGTATCCTTGTATCTATATATTTATATGTTATCATTACAGTATAGTATTATTATAAATTTATTTTAACATAAGTAAAGTGAATGTAATTCGGAGAAAATCCTAGAATCAATTTTCAACATAGTTTATTGTATACACATACAATTATTGAATTATATTAAATTATTATAAATTATTATAATTCATAATAGTATCTTTAATACTACTTATTATGTAGAATCGATACTTCATAAATGATGTAGTTAAACCAACCTAAACTAGTCGGCTTTTCTATAATTTCCAATTATTTTTATCATAAATCTACAGACAAAATATCAAATAAAAATATTTTCCTAGTTATTTTATCGTTTTGAAAAATAACTCGTTATCCCATAGCCTGTTTATAATGTTGTATTTTTCAACATGCAATAGGTTTATATTGTGCGTCAAAATTATACTGTAGTATAATGAATTCGCCTAAAACCATAACATAATAATAGTCGTCAAACAATAATACAATAACGGTAGAGAAAATAACTTTGAAATTTTATAAAAATCGTATACTGCGTCGCTTAGTCTTGATGCACACTGCACATACCGTGGTATATAAAGTCGTCGTCGGAAACCGTCTACACTCGTTATGTATGCAAAACGGGTGATTATCATTAAACTATTCTTCGACAAGTACATACGTCATACGAACATAGTAGCCGTCGATACGACAATAATGACGATGGTGATAATAATATTACAGCAAGTACCGACTTATACTATTTTATAATAAATGAACCTCGTTGGCCGACGGCCAGTCCGTCTCATTCGATGTATTATTAATGTATTCATGTATTATAGTATAATATATCGGAGTCGTGATTATAAGTATAACGAAATATTTATCACAGTATATATCATCATTATTCTGCTGTTCCTACGAGCCTTATTTAAATATTATCGTTGTTATTATAATGTCCACAAGTACATCGCTTTATTATGTTATATAGAATATTTAATTAATATATATATATAAATATAATATTATATACAAGTATAGGGATTAAATCGACAGCCTCTTAACATATCTGTATTATATACTATAATAATGCTACGAAGCTGTATATAATATACTCGTAGTGTTATTGGTATATTATTTATTTGATTTTCAGTTAAGTTATATCTTACTGCGGAGATAATGGTGTTAATATTTCGATACAATTTATCCACTAAAAAGTAGCATTTATTTTTGTTCTACTTTGTTTTACACGCGTATTTCTACAACGGTTTCGCTTTCCGTCCTGCACCACTCCGAATGCGTGTACGCTATCCGTCGTAAAATTACAATACAGCTATAGTGCATTTAAATATATAGGTATACACATGCGTAGGTAGGTAAGTCACAGCTACTTATTTGCCAGACGGATTTATCATTAAAAACAATTATGCGACAACGAGGAATGGAGAAAAGTGAATTAATACATATTGGGCGCAGCCAATATCCATCAGCAGAATCCGAAACGTCGCGTCATGATAATCTTATTAAAAACGTACTGTACAATCATCGTCATTTTCGTAATCATATGTCACTGCGTCGCGTCAATTAACCGGCAGAGTGGTAAATGACATATGACGTTTTCACTAGAAATATTACAATAAATCTTACAACCACCGTTACGCAACGTCTGATGAATAATGAATAATAATTATAATATTCAATAATATACGACATTCCGGGTAAAGAATCGATGATTGTTGTTAAATACCGCGTTGAAACAGTTCGTTGTTAATAAAGCATATACCTCGATTATTATCATTGTCGTTGAAACGGCGAAGCATAATCGTTGTGTTATTAAAACTTAAAACCGGAACGACAATAATAATATCGCTTTACGTCTATGTTATGTACCTATATAGTGCGCAAACTTCGAAAGTAAGAAAGAAAACAAAACGATAAAACTCAAACTTAAGTATTAATTAATTATCGATGTATAATGTAGTTTAATAGTAGTTCTGAATGTTCCGATTAACATTACCAATTTGCACGCGTGACGTTATAACAATAATGATATGCTTATGATAACAATCGCTCAATATTATATATATTATATTATACCGTTGAATGTTATTACGTCGTTTGATTTAATATTAGAAATAAATATATATTTTTTTTAATGAAACCGATCCTATGTGTACGATTGTCGTTTTAATGGTGTGCTTATTTATTTGTTTTAGAATACCGGAAGTGCGCCTATACAAAAGCTGTTTCGGTAAGTCCTGAGATATATTACGATAACGATATAATATTACTATGATACATCTAAAATAATGTTATAGTAAAATAATGAACAGTGTGGTTCTCTCTTTACATATATGGTATACAAATACACGGTGCGCACCTATATAGAAGACGTGTATTATATTGTGTGATGGGTACCACCCGTGTGCGCTATAACACGTATAATATGACATTATGTACTGTTTGATATCGCGAAAACTGTGTCAAATGACTGGCTCGATAGGTATACCTCATTAAATTTAGGCCGATCAGATCGATTTTTCCGTATTACCTATACCTATAGTTCTGTCGCTCGGGCCCACATGCAGCAGCATCCAACCGTCGAGTTCGGCGGCGGCAGTGTATTGAGTAGGTATACATAATATATACACAATATGCGCATAGCCCCGACGCGTCTTTAATTCGATAAACATATTATTAGAATACAATATATAAACGACACAAACGGGCATTATTAATATTATTTTAGACGGGAGAGTGTGGGCCACATTAAACTTGTGAAATTATCGGCGCGATGGCGGGTTGTTGAACCTGACGCGAGCTAGTAGTCTTCTTCTGCCGCGACTCCGCAGCAGCACACACACACACACATTGTATGCCGCGGCCGATAGTCACAAAGCGTTTGTTCGCGATTATTACAATAGAGTACCGTAATGGCAATATATTATATTATACATTATATATAGGCGATTATATCAAATATACGCTTAAACTCGTTACTCGCCGTGTTACTTATTACATTAACCCGTTGCGGCAGAGAATAAGCTTTCCGTGCGTGCGTGCTCGCCGATGGTTATGTATTGTAAAACGATATTCTCCTGGGGGGTGTTGGTCCTCACCCGCTACATATTCGGCCGAGAAAAATATGTACAAACCTCTAGCCGACACGCGTGTCACCAACTCGGCATAGGTCTATGTCGTATATAGCGATTTGTACCACGGTTGTTAGTTTTTTTTTTTATTTAGAATAACTTACTGACTAGAAATACTTACTAGAATAAAACTCCGGATGTACATTTTATACACGGTATCAATAATAAAAGGTATTTACCTATAATGGCAATTACGATTTACAGTAGGTATATACAAGTACAATAATAATAATATTTTCCACTATATTAGATTAATTTATTGCCCTCGCGATATTTTTCGAATTCCATAATAATATAATCGGTAGACTATAATAGAATTTACGTAGGTATATACCTAATACCGATTTTTTTATTATCGATTTACTCGGTAGTGTTCACATAACGTGAACTATAATTTTATAATCGGTGGAATTCACGGGTATCCATTTCACATTTTTTAACTGCCGGGGGACTACGAACAAATGTTTTCATTATTTTCGTTTTTTTTTCTGCAGCAGATACATAATTTTAATACTGTTAGTATATATCTAATATAGGATAGTATAGGTATATTAATATATTATATATTATCCGTGTAAACGTTTCTTTTACCTTCTGCAATATTATACATTATTTTAATAATATTATCAGTCAGTGAATAGGTTTTCTCCCAAATTCTATTCCTCTTCTCGTGCATTTAAATCTTCCTCAGTACTCACAACTACCGTCATCGCCGCACACGCGTAAATCATAAATCGCAAATATATGTTTAATATTTATCATTAGTCATTACCAATATAATATAATTTCCATCCGCCGCCAGTAAATATATACCAGGTACCTATATAATTATATAAATACCTCGCAGTACGTGTATATAACACAATAACATTATTATTACTTCATACATTATTTTACTCGAACGAGCCCGACAATAGCGTTTACGTTCGTGATTTTCATTTGGTTTTTTTATTACAAATCTTCAACGCGCATTTCAATAGTATACCATATTTATATGAGTGTGCAAAATTATTTTTTATGCATACGTAAATAACGTTAGCAAATTCCGAACAGAACAATTAGAAATGACGGACGCTAGACATTTATTATTATTATTATTATTATGGAATTAATGAGTCCGCAAGCATGTATGTATTATAATTTTTTCGAAAATAATATAATATTCACGAGCTAGAAATACATTATGTTATTATTTTAAAATTAATAAATATATACAATATACATAAACACAAGTATATGAGTACAAACATTTTTCTGACTACCGCAGTAATGCTATTGCAATCGTTGTTGTGGCAAGGTTAAACTGGGTATACATTATACAATAATAATTATATAAATATATATTATTATATTATATATTGTGCATGTTTTTGCAACGACAAACAACGCTAATTGATTCATCAGGACTCAGGAAATATACAAATAGTAACTGCCAACGAGAGAGTGTACAGTTTAACATAAATAGTTCTTTCCTAGTAGCTTTTTAGACTAAAATGTTAAAAGTTCGAGCGATTTCCGTGGACTTTCTATGAAAATACATATAACACGAATTTGTCCTGATAAAATTCAACCCGTCTTGTATGGAATTGTTTTCTCCTGAGGGCCCGTCGAACACTTAATCACAACTACTACAACGCACATAAATCGCCAACAGCAAAAAAGTTTTAATAATGTCGAGAGTGATGTGTTTTCGTTTTGTCATTGTGTAATATTTAGACATATTTGGACGAAAACAAACTGATAACTCTCGTTTCTCGTTAAATATTATTATTATAGGTATTTAATATTTATATTATGCACAACAAACAGGTCGTATTCTCGAGTGAAAAGTGCAATACAATATTGTCATAAATAATACACAAATTTATCGTTAAATTAAAAAAAAAAAATGTATAAATAATAGATTGAGGTAATATTGCAACTTTTTTATTACCGACTAAACAGTGAGTTAATTGAGTTATGCACTGTACTTGCTGTCTTTGATATTGGGGAATTCTTGTTAATAAGCCGTATGTGAAAATTCGTGGAAAACAGACTTCTAACCTTTGGAAATTCCAATCGCAAACGAGGTCGGTCCCAATCGATACCGGTTGGCCGAACGCTTCAGTGTGGGCGCCCGTTGAAGCAGACTGCAGACCGCAGTTGACCGTGGTCGCGGTGTCACTGCCTCGGGGTGACCGTATATATCATGCACTAAAAATTTACTGTAACGGTATACATGACATATTAAAAAACCTACCTATATAATGTTTTATATTATTATATATAGATGATTTCAACAATTCGGGCCGCATGACGCCGCTGAACGATCACGGGATTTTCCCGATTTTTTTTCCGCCAGCAGACGAGTTAGAATTAAACCAAAATAATATACCTTATTCTATTATATACACACAAACGGTTCATTTAACTAATCTTTTTTTGAAATATTAAAATTTAAAAAAATATTTTCAAATAATTATTTAAAATATTATACTACTTATTTATTAATTTCACACAAAAATATCTATTTAAAAAACTATTTAGAAAATACCGTGAATCCTGCAGTAGTTCGACATATAATATCAGCCTGTATATTATTATAAGTTATAACTATATAAATACTCAATAATATCGACATATCGTTAATAGCACGATTGCCGATTTGCCAATTCTAGCGCGCAACTGCAATACACGCGTGTCGCATATTATATTCACCGCTGTTTCTGAAAATTGCACTTGCATTTTATGGTCACCCGCAGCAGCGTCAGGCGCTTATTATATTATACAGCATATTATACTCGTATACCTAACGGCTAACAATATGATACTTAATAATACATACAATGATCTAATGTAATAATAATAATAACGATCGACACGCACGATGAACACATAAAAACGGATCGTTCCGAAAAGGGAAAGAGAGAAAAATCGTGTCACAGATTTGCCGAACCGTCGATATAGAGGACGAATATTGATTTTCGTACTATATACGCTGCAGTCAAATTATAATTTCACGTAACGTCGCGGCCATTAGTCGATGCCTTATACGGAAATACGCGAAATTAACAATTCCATTATTTTTCGAATTTAGAAACTTTCGTATACTGTTTGTTATACATACCAGAGCTCGATGGTGATGAGATATGTTATTCTTAAATGGCAAATTCTTAAAGTGTGAAAAACTTCCTCAAGGTAGTCGAGTAATTTTGCAAAAAAATTTTCACGTATCAAAGACTTGCCGGCAATCAGTGCGAGGAAAATATTTTCTCAGGAAGGCCACTTCCACTTGATGGCAAGCGAGATAAACCTTCTTTATAGAGGACACGTGTGTGCCTAGGTAGATTATACAATTCTGAATGTTGGACTATGTGGATTTTGTTTTGAAAAAAATATAGGTGACTAGGTATACGCGTTATTAAATTTTTGTAAGATCTTTATAACTACGCAGCTCGTTATTGTTTCTGCTGCAATACCGCGTGAAGTCATGTCCGGTGGATTTCCTTGACGTGATAAACAATTTAATAATCACACTTAGAAACGAATATGAAATGCATATTATACATTATTGTTAGAGGTCGTCAGAACTAATTAATTTGGCCTAGTATGGAATAAACATATTTTTATATACAAGTACACTGATGGATAGCTATCCATCCCGCAATGCAGTGATTGCCCAGGCAAATCGATAGTAGTTCTTCGTAAATTTATCTTTCTATATAAGCTTACATAATACATAATATAATAATAATTATATCCAGTCTTCTATTTAACGTGCGTGGCACAATGTTATTATTCTTTTATATATAAATAAAAACGTAAAATAATAATTACTATCGCATATTTATTATTATTTAATTTATGGTCGTAGGACATAATATAGTATAGTGTTTACACAAGTAAAATAATATACGTTTTTACTCGATTGTCAGATATTAGGACATCAATCACTACGACTATAGTTAATTTTCTCGCCGTATACGTATTATATTATCATGTATATGGTTTCCGCAATAAAATTTCAGCGAAGTTCCTTATTCTTATAAGATATTAAAATATTATTATAATTTGGCGTCGTATAATTCGGCGCGATTCATTATAAATTATAATTACCGGTTTTCGATGTACGATTCTGGTCGGTACAAACCATTCTATATATTTTTTATAATCGATGGTGTAGGACATATAGCCAAACATATATACCTATTACATCGACATATAAATATAATCATATTATATATAATAATATTATGTAATTTAATAATATTAAAAATATGTGTCTAATTTCCTAATTAATAAAGTGTGCCTTAAGTTCTGAATAATTAAAATTTATGTTTATCAAAACTGTATAAAATTTTAAATTGCACCATTAGATGTACATAACCAAGGTATCAATTAAAAAATTAAAGAAAATTAACTATCTTTTTTTTTAGTAAATTCATTTCCATTTAACGTTCAACATTAAGTTAAGTGTACCTATTATTTTTTAAATGTTTAATTCGATTGATCAATCATCTCATAAACCTTTATAATAACATAATATGTTTATTGTACACTTGTTTTATATAGATTGTATATATTAAAAAAAATATATACCTATATTAATTTAAAACATAACGTTCTTGACACTAATTTAATAAGTTTTGCAAGTAATTTTTATTTTCATTACCTACATTCCCAACACACATTTACATAAATATAAACATTAAATACTATAATATATAATTCGTCACTATTCGTTATGACTTTCGGCGATGGCGCAAATTTTAACTAAATTATTAGATTACCAGTTTAGGCAGTTTGGCGGTTTCTTTTTATTCATTTTTTCCAAGTCACAACGAAACGTTATATGTATGGTAACGAAATGTATAATATTTCATTACGCTAACCGTGTGCAAGTGTAAATACATCTGATGTATACACTGTCATGCCGCTGGTGTATAAGACGCGTTAACGGTTGTCAGTTTGTTTGAAATCATGATAATGTTACGGCGATTAATGACAAAAAGCCGGTCTTCCTCGTTGGCTACACGTGCAGTCATAATTCGCGTACACCGTTAAATAGCTAAAATATTTAGGTGCATTTATAATCATAATTTCCGGCGGGAAAACAATATAATATAAGAATCACATAAATGTAGAGATGTACAGTATGCGATTGCCAATTCTTAACGATAGTATATTATAGAAAATCTTCTTGATGTTTCCGTGTCGCGAACCCAGTTCGACATGATCGATGTGCATTATCGTCCGCGTTGTTTTATCGGACACCTGTATCTGATTCTCCGTCTCTCCGATACATTATATTCTCACGGACGGTAAAAAGCACGCAGTGCCCGATACGTGCCGCGAATACGTGTGAAATCGTATGCATAGGTATACGCTGCAGGAGGAGAGCATACCTAAACAGAAAAATCGGTATGATATTATATTATTATATATTTCTTATTAAATACGCCGTCGAACGGCGATGTATAGGAACGATTTTAACATTCAGACCAGCGCACGCAATCGTTCATTCATCGCGTATTATATACATTTACATTATACCAATATAGCTCATAAATATATATATATTATAATATAATGTATACGCACGTCCCTCTCCTGTTATCTATAGCCGCCAACACGTCAATCGTATGGACTGGACAAGAAAAAAAAGGACGTTTTTATAATATCTGCTGTATGAGTTGCTTGGATTCGCCAATACCATCAATGCTTTGATCACCGATGATGACCAACCAACCCTCTGATCCTATCATGCATTCGTATTTGTTTGCTGCGTGAAAGTCAATTTCATTTGACAATACACCAAAATTTTAAGATCAATACCTGATATTTTCAAATATTAATTGGGTATGAGATTATAAGCACGGATAACATTTTTAAAACGAATTTTGTAATTATAAGTACCGATATCGAACAGTTAAATTATCCTCCTGCTAATCCATCTATCTGTCAATGCTCGTCAAAAAAAAAATTCATTAGATTTTTTATCGGCTGGTAGTAATGAAATTTAATATAATATTTGCACGTTTCTGAGCCCTCCAATGGTCATATACTATCATATAATATCATCAAAACAACAATCGTGATCCGAACGTCCTACAATTCATTAGTCATAATAGAAGTTTTCGTTATCGTTATTGTGTATATTTAAAAATTTATGACTGGTTCGATCAATGTAAACAATTATTCACGACTGTGTTTACCTTTTTCGTCTGAAAATTGTTGTTAATACATCCAATTTAATTGTGTGTCACTGCAACAGCGTGTCTCTTGCCACTATTTAATAGTCTCATATAACGTCATTCACGCGCACGATTTCAATATTTCTTTGGCCGTACATATATAATGTCACATCAACAAACGTGTAGTTCGATTTTTTTCAGTTTGATTGGAAAAATAATTATCTATTGTTATGATATAATACACTCGCATGCTGTATTGATAATTATATGCAATTAATTTTTATCCTTTAATATAATATCATCGTGTATCTAAGAATTTTTATTTTAACTGTAAAAGTATAATAACCTAATAAATTGTATCTAAAAACAAATTTTTATCTAAAACATAGGTAGTTTAGATTAGGAGCAAATTTTAGTTTATAACACATGATTT
>VUJU01001173.1:0-12454 GCA_009835225.1 Aphis craccivora
TACTTGTTGATTCAATAAACATACTAGTATGAATCAACAATTTTATTTGTTATTATTTAAAATATCTATATCATATTGTTAATCTGCAGTAAATAAACAAATGTTTGTTTCTAAGATCAATAGAGTTGTTTGGTTGGAACATATATTTAGAAGGATTTTCTTAATTTAATGATTGTTTTTAAAAATTGTCGTTCTTAGTAGGTAGTCAGTATAATTGAATAGAATAAACAGTTTACTAGTATACTTGGAATCTGAATTTTCATATGAATAAAAAATACGTATGAAATATTGCCTATTAATAAGATTAGCATATATTTTATACTACACATAAAGATTAAAGCATATAGAGTTTAGAAATGTACAATACTAAGATTATAGGTAAGTAGGTATATACTTTGATGTACTGCATAATATAGTGTAATATTTACTAGTATTTTATATCGCGACTTATTGTAAAATTTAATTTAGGTATACTAAAATATCTTATACTTAAATAACAGTTGCGTAACTTGAGTGTAAAAAGAAAATGTTGGCCTCCCTCTTTACACATTATAATGGCTTAATAAATGTAGTATATTAATATACATATAAACAAACGTAAGTACTTATACTGATTAATACTAAAGTTATATTTTAGCTACTATAGATAGGTACTTGTTTACTTCCTATCGTTTGACATTCAGTACTTAAATCTTTATATTTTACACTTTTACAGGCGGCATTGATATTTTTTACTGATATATTATAAAAGTATCCAGGGATACTTGAGAAAAAAGAAGAATTTATAAATAAACTGGAATAAAAACAAATTGTATGAGAATTTTTTGTATCAAAAAAAAAAAAAAAACAAAATACATATAAAATTATAAATACAAATATATGTATACCAATCGGCTCTATGCATTATAAAGTTATTATGCTTCATTAATAATATACAGAGGTATCACATAATAATATTATGTACATGGGAATTTGTTTTTACAGATTAAAAATTAAAACGTTATTTATTTTTCTCAATACCTATAGTAGGTAATTGAAAAATTAGAAATGTAAAATCAATAAAGACTATTAATTCTGATTATAAATCGTTACTTTAATTGTCAAACCACAAGAATAATACAAATCTTAATAAATTAATTTTAATTTATAGTTGTTATTAAACGAAATTGTACTCAAATCTTTTCAATGATACAATTATTGAAATGATTTAAATATTTAATCGAATGCATAATAAAAATATACTAATATATATATTTTTTACGGATTAATAGATCAAATAAATTATCATACTTATACCACAGCTATAGTGGTTAGTAAAATATAATTTACCTCAATATTTAAAAAGCTTAAAAATAATTAAAATTTTAATTTAACAAAATAAAATATATATATATATAGATTTAATTTAACTTTAAACATTAAATTGTTCAAAACATCAAGATCATCATGATTTTAATGAGCCAAATATTTACATTTACATTTTTTTTTTTTTTTTACTTAATTGTTTTTTGCAATACTTTATAATACAAATTAAATTTGTTATTGTTACGATTTTTAAAAATTTGAATAATTAAAATCAATTAAAATCGAATGATTAAAAACATTTTTAAATAAGATTAAAAAATAATAATAACTATATAAAAACCCTAAGTTTTCAATAATCGAGAATATAATTATTACTTTTTCCTATTATAAGTTTGTTTAAATTTAAACTTGTTTATAAATCAACTAATAATATTTTACTACATTTTTGAAACCAGCAAATTTATTATAATTTGTATGCAGCTAGTTAAAAATGTAATGTTAAAATTAGTCAAGTTTCTTATACATGTTTAAAGATTTAAATAACAAATGAGTACATAAAATAATATCTTTGTTACCTATGTAAATTAATTAAATAAAAAGTCATTGATATTTTTTAATAAATATTTAAAATATATAAATACAATTAAATTAAATAGTCCAATAGCAGTTGTAGATAGTAGGTGCACTTAAAAAGGGTTTAATACACCTTAATACCCGTCAAAAGAAATTCTTAAATTAAAATTTGTAGTGATCTATTCAATTATTTATGACGCAGTGCAGTGGATATATTAAGTATAGGTTTTATTCTGATACAATCGATCATTCTTTTATTGAATGTGTGGTACAATTTTATTAAAAGAACGTTCATTGCAATATAGATTTACCTATTTAAAAACTGCAATAATGTAACAAAAAAAGAAACCTAATTATGTATAAGTATGAATTCCATTTTAAATTTCATTGCTTATAGTATAATTAAATATTGTAGTGAATCAAACTAATTAAATAAATTGATTAACTTTTTTAATATATTTAGGCGTTATTCGTGTAACCATAGAAACGAAAAGTAAGTTAAAAATATGTAAGGTTTTTTCTAATTATAATAATTATTTTATGAGTAATAAATTAATTTCAGTATTTAAAGATACTGCATTAGTACCTACATAACAATATTTAAAATATATGTATAATACACATACAGTATTATATTTATTAAACTCACACTAAATTAACATATTAATTTTATTTTTTATATTAAACCAGCACACACACATAATAGTAAACATGATAAAAATAAACACTATAAATATATTAAAATATATTGTAAAAGAAGCATTAACTTTTATTAACGAATAATGCATGAGTATTTTTTAAAGTTTATTTTATGATTATTGATTGAAATGTGCCAATGTATTAATATATGTATTAATGTAGTTTAGCACTGGTATTTCAAATAGTGTCTGTATTGATTGTATTCCAAGCGACATTTAAAATTATTGATCACATTTTTGAAATTTTTTTACGCTGTACATTATTAAAAAATACAATTCTCTTTAAACACTGTCTGAGAAGTTGTCCGAAATATGGTTTTGGATTCCTAATTTAAAATTAATGACCTAGCGGTCACGGTCTTCAGGGATAAAAGTGCAGGTTGAACATTTAAATCTTAAACGTTGAAATTCATCGTTTTAATTTTAACAGAAATTATTTATGATGTGTATGGCGTTTATACTGATTGTAATATAATAAATAATTGACATTAGAATTCCAGACTTGAGTAGAAAGTTCAATGTAGGTATATTTATACATTGTATAATATTATGAACAAATATAATTCATTTTGATTGAAAAGTGTTAGGAAAAAATGTATTTATTAACATTAATTTATACTATATAGGTACATATACGCACGGTTGTTTCACTTAAATTAAAACTAATATCGAATGTGAATATGTATGTTTATACGTGTTTTATGATAAATTTTGTTTTTGAACTAGTCATTTTATTAGAAAACAAAATATAGAAAATATTAAAAGAGATACTAATAACTTGGAATAGACTTTGTATAATAAATACAAGAATTTAATACAATCTAAAATATATGTATACATTGTACAGGTATAAATAAAAAAGTGAAGTATAGCGATGAACTCTTTCAATAATTTAACAAACTGTAGATGACGTTTTTTTAGTACTTAAGTATGTAAAGTAGTACCTATATCAAGCTTTCAATAACCATTAATAATGTACTAATAATTTTCTTTTGTTTTCTTTTTATTCTGCAATAAAGTTTTTAAAGGTTTGAATTATTTAATTTTTTTTTTTCTAAAAAATATATTTTAATGCTGTATTATTTATCGTGTTATAATACTATCGTATTGATAGTATTTACTAGGTAAATGAAAGGTACATAAATCCTATATTTTCTGGATTAATTTAATTTGTGTTGTGTTTGTTGGTATTATATATATATATATTTTTTTTTTTAATTAGAAAACTTAGAAATTGTATTATTAGTATTATTATGAGACATTTATATAATTTATAATAAAATTAGCTATAAAGAAAACTGCGTAATTTGTGCCTCCTTCAGTAAGTAGTTCTTTTAAATAATATGTTATGGGCTTTATGAACTGTACACTGATATTGGTTAAGACTTTAGATACCTATGTAATATAGTATGTTTTCAATACATTTCTGTGATGTTAAAATTTTAGATTCTAAACCACTATAATTTACTTCGCGTGCTTAGTTTCACATTAAAATTGTTCCTCATTATACTATGTATAACAAAATATTAAATGTACATACTTAACAATAATTGCATACATTGTATGTATTGCCCTACAAATCCGGGCTGATTAGGCCCTAGACCTAACATCGTTCTATTGTACATTACATAGAATACAGTAGATTATAATCTATAATTGTTTATTACTTTTAATTATTGTAACTATATAATAATTAATCTAAAAATTGAATAATTTTTTTATTTCACTATAATAATTGTTGTCTCACTTGAAAGCAATTAAGGTTAAATAGTAATAAAATAAAAATAAACTAAATTAATATCATATGAATTATTGAATACTTATTACAAATAATGAATTAGAGAAAAAAAATACAAATAGTATATATATATTTTATAAATAAATAATACTTTTTCACTCTTGCTTTTCTATCAAACAATTTTTTTTTTTTATTAATATTTATTTTTTGTTAATTTTTAAAGGGAAACGTTTATTACTCATTTAGTTTGCAATAATGAAATATTTATTTTTTTTTAAGTTCAAAGTAACACATATTTAATATTTCTTTTATTTCGACGCATTCTTATAGTATTTCAATTTTTATAAATATTTACTGTAACAGTAAAAACTCTTAATTAAATACTAATAAATAATAATAATAAATAGTTCAAATTAAAAATAAAGATCATAACCGATCTTAGTTTGTTTTTGAACTTTGTGATTCTATACTAATAGTCGTAGTTATTTTGAACATAACTTTAATATTTGCTTAAGTATTTTACGAACAATATAATATAAAGTTATTACTTCATAAATATTTTGTGGTTCTATAAAAATTATACCTTTACACAAATGTATTATTTTAATTTTAAGTTCACTACATAAGCACTTGTTTTATACATTGAGCGGAAGACAAAGTTAAATTGTATTTTGGTATTAACACCTAAACGACCTAAATTCCCAATGTACTTATATTTATGTAAGTATTACATAAATATTATTTTATGTAGGTACTTGTATTGTACTAATGATACTATACATACTCCTATCCCATTATATCCCAGGAAGGCAATAGACCGATCCAACAAAATTTTTGATCGAAATGGAACTAACTTTCTCGGTCCAAGGCGTTTCAAAAGTCCATATTTAGTATAATATCTGATTGGTGATTGACATAAAATCCGTTTGCCAATAACGGATTATTCACTGGTAAGTTATTATAAATAAATCAATGACAATTTTAATTTTAACATAGTATTTCATAATGATTACTAACTTTAAAAAAAATATATTATTATAGCATTATTTTTATATGCATTTTTGAAATCTGTAGAGCAATTTGCTAAAAATGGTTATAATTTTTTTTCAATTTATTATTATTTTACTGTTACTGCAAAATCATTTTATTGATTTCATAAAATTATTGACTAATATTTCAAAACGATACTTGTATTTCGCAGATTTTTAAGGATGTTTAATAAATTCTAAAATGTATTCAAGTTTGAATCAGTAAAACTAATATACATACAAGTACATAGTATTATTAGCTTTGTAACTTTTTAATAATAATTTTTACTATACACTATACAGAAAATTTAATTTGTTTTTTATTTTCAAGCGGTATAAACTTATTTTGTTGATTTATAGTACTAAATGTTATTTATTTACAAAAAAATTAAGTTAATTTTTGATAGCTATCCTAAGTTTCAGTATGGTTAAAAATATAAATAAAAAAGTGAGTGAGTGGGTACCGCTCTGATGTACATTAAGTGCCGTATGGATATTATTATATATTATAGGAGTGTTAAATTTGAATCCAATGATAGGTACCATTGTATACGAAAAACGATTCTAAACGAAGATGATTTGTCAGCCTAGAATATAATTTCGAATGGTTGGTGAAAAAGGTGGTTTATGTTTTAATGGCCTGAATAATTTAAGTTCTTTTATAATTATTATAAGCTAAACTTATGGAAAATCTCGTATTGAATTTTCAACTCTTAACTACTTGTACAAAAAATTTTATGAATTATAGCTACAAAATAATTTGCAAATATTCATGATTTTGACAAATTTTTTCAATATTTAAACTTCAAATTCTAATAAAAAAAATTGTGCCTATGTATTCTTATAATTTTTTTATCACTATAAGAACAACTTATGAGGAACTTTGTATTAAATTTTCAAGTATTTTGATTGGGACAAAAAAATTTTATCGACACTTCAAGAAAAAATTTTCAGTAAATTGAAAATGTTAGTTGTCTATAAATAGCTCAAAAAAAAAAAAAAATCAAAATATTTTGAAAATTAAATCATGTAAAGAAAACGCCAATCTTAATAACTGGTAAAATGTTCAAGTATCTACGACTTATACTTTTGAATAATAACAAATATTTAAAATCGTTTGAGGATAAATCATTATCGTTACGCTATGTCGTAAAAATTTAAAATTCAAACGCACTTAAAATTTTTCTTGTAATTATGCTTCGAGTTTTCTCTATAACTACTCGAAGGAAAACTTATGGAAAACTTAGTGTTGTATTTTCAATCCTTAGTTATAAACACAAATTTGATGATTTTTCAACTTCAAAATTCTTTGCAAATTTTCGCGTTTTCGACAGATTTCGTAAAAATGTGAACTATAAACGCTTATACAAAAAAAAATCGTGACTAACGATTTTTAATTTTTTTTTTTTAGCTATAAAAAGGACAACTCATGAGGAGCCTTATATTAAATTTTCAAAACTATTTTTTTATCGACACTTTAAAAAAAAATTTCTCAAAAAAATCGATAATTTCAGTGTTCTATAAATAACTAAAAAAAAATCAAAATTTTTTGAAAATTTAACTGTATATAGATAACAGTAACACAAAAATTTGGTGAAATTTTCAAGTATTTACAGTGATTAGTTTTATTGAATTACAACCATATAAAAAAATCGATTTGGTCGAAAACTGGTTTTGCGTAAAAATTCCCGTTTTTCCTTATTTTTTTTTTGGTTTTTCCGGCGCTTTTGAAAACTATTGGGAATTTCAAAAAAAAAAAATGACCTGCCCAATGCACCAACTAGATTCATTTTTCTATCGGAAACCACTCCCAACGTTTGAAATTGAAGCATTATTTCGACATGTTCTCGTGTACACTGCAGACACACAAAAAAAAACACACACACCATTGTAAAATCAATAGGTACATTCATTGCTCCGCTCAGAATCTAAGATTATAATTTAAAATTATTGAAGTACGAGGTATCTATACCATCATATTAAAGCTAAAATGAATGATATAACAGTATGTGTATTTAGATACCTATTCGATATTTTAATTGTTATATGATTTGTATGATTAAAAATATAATTTATTTATTATTTATTTTAAATATTATGTAAGTTTTAATTATTAGTTAAATTGTATAATCGTTCAGCTGCATCAGGGAAGTATTTAGTGATTTGGCGCCCTTGGGATACAACTATTTATGCGCCCCTTTTTTAACCATTTCTTCAACACATTAACACCAAGATTAACTTTGAAAAATAATTTGATCTTACTACAATGAAAAACCTATATTTTTCTTTTTCTAATTACCTAAATGGAAAAAAATATTATTTTTACTTGCAATTCCGGACTCGGATTCCAATCGAAACAGTTTGTAAATATTGAACCACTGATAATAAATACTATCATATAATATATTTACTAGTTAAATTATAATATTATTAAAAAGTATTAAAATTTAAAAGTAATATTTTAAATTTGTATATTTTATTTAATTATTAGATAAATAATGTTAATTACTTATTAAATATACACAGAAAATGCAATTACTTTTATATTATATATTATTTATAAATATTGTAAATTTAAAAAACCTTTTTTTGTTTTATGTAAAAGGGCCCATTGTAAATTACTGTGCTGGGGCTCAACCATAAGCCAGACCGACACTGTCGATATCTTATATAATTTGTTTTATAATTATAGCATTGTAAATGATGAATAATAAACACACGGTGAAGAATGATGATAAATATCAAATACTGTTGTAATCGACAATTATTTTGAAAATCATTGACATGGCATTAAAAAAAAATTAAAAATATACAATATTTTATTTTATTTTTCTACCAGTTATTCGGCGCTCCTAAAAATAAGCGCTCCGGGCATTTTCCCACTCGAGCCACTCCCTTAATACGGCCCTGAGCTGCATAAATAAAAATGATAAAACTATTATTTAGATAAATGAGGTAAGTTAAACATTATATCAAATAATAGACCAAATAAAATAAGATATGTACAGATTTAGATATGTTTGAAAACTTCATAGTTTGTCACAACATTTTAAGTCTTTGTAAAAATAATATATTTTTAAACTTTTAAAACCATATTTTAGACGATAAGTTTGGTTTAGTTTCTTAAACGATCACTGTAAAATTCTAAACCTAAAGGACTATGCCAAAACTAAATTACCCGGGCAAGATTAATGAGAATCATAAACCTCGTCACCTCGATAAACTGAAATTTGTTTAGGAATCTGTGAAAAAAATGATTATATAGAATAACAATCGTAATTATTATTTGTACAAATTTAACTATACAGTGTACACCATTTAAAAGATAATAATCTCAAATTTTAATTCCTATATTTAGGCTGTATAAAATAATAACGATAGTATATTTGATTTGTAGAAATATCTACATATATTTACTTGTATATACCATCATGGTGACTATTCAAATTTTAACTTTGGTTTACTTTAAGATATAAATTATATATATGTAATGATTATTTACATTTTGAAACAGATGATATCGAATACAATATTATAAATTAATATTAAGAACCTGAGTTTAATGATTAAAACTTAAAATTAATGTTCTTTTTCTAATAAAGTTATTTTTATAAGTCTAAAGATTTAAAATTGTTCTATATTATTGCATAAACTGCGATTGAAAACAAATTGTATATCATTTTTTTTTTATCGTATTATTTGATGTAGTTACTCCGTTGTTGGATATCGTTATACGTCAAATATCTGCATTAGAGCAATCATAGTGATTTTATTAGATTTTTGTTATGTTACTTATTAAAGAAAATTAATTAAAAAATTAACTATTTTTATCATAAATTATATTTAAGCTAGGAGTTCCAACAAGAGAGAGAAAATAATTGTAGAAAATGACGAAAAGTATAATATGTTGACTTATTATACTTCTTCTAAAAATATTGAAGTGAGGTATTGTTCAAATAAAATGTGCCCACCAAAGATATTTATTCAAAATGGAAATATTATTAAAAGGCATGGTATGTTGCAAACCCTTACTTTTATATCTATAAAATACGTAAATATTAAATTATACATAAACATACAATAATGTACCTACCAGCTACCAGGAATTCAAAACAAATTAACTGTATTGAAATATTTATTTTTGTAATACTTTACACTCTGATCATAATAACGAAATTCACTCAAATTATAAACGATTTAATTTTAATTTTTAATTTTATAGATGCATATAATCACGAATCATGTAAAACTATTATAAGACAAAATAGAACTACAGCATGGCTGATAACTATTGAAAACATAAGTATTTATCCTAGCAAAATTATTTTATCAGAAATGAATAATAACCTCATAATTAATTCAAAATTAATTATAACTGATGTCATCGTAATACGAAAAGTATTTAGGTACTATGCTTGTAAAATATCTCTCACTTCAAATTTTAAATCTGTGTCCGTTGTTCATAAAGTATTAAATGAAATAGATTTGATTACTTCTAGACGAATATATTTTTTGATGAATTATGAGTTACCTTAATACAATTATACTTAGTTGCGACGAAAATTTACAATTTTATTTTAATCGGAAACCATATAATATTCATGGAACTTTTTCACATTGTTCAAAATATTTTATTTAATTATTTGTAATTTACGGGTTTATTAACGAATATTATATACCTTTAGTATATATTATATTTTGAATGATAAATCAACAGAAATACATGAATTTGCTTTGGCATATATTAAAAATAAAGCAATGCAGTATTTCAGTTTGATTTTAAAGTCAAAGTATGTTACTATTTTATATTTATATATTAGATAAAATGCTACCTTCCCTCTAAATATTTGAGCGGTATTTGCAGCTAATTTAACTAGACCCACCAATTTTATGAAACGTTTTCTGATAAATTAAAATTTTTACAAATTTTAAGTTCATACAGATATTTATTATGTTAAAATGAATTAAAGTCTTAAAAATATTCCTACTTTCCAAAAAATGTATAGGTAAAAACAATATTAAAAAAAAACTTTGTTAAATAGCTGCGTTTAATTATAGTTAATATTAAGATGTTTTAAGCAAAAGAATCTTTATTTATTTTTAAAAAATTTATAAGATTGATAATTATTTTTAAAAAAATCTGATTATATATAATATAATATGTGTGTGTGTGTGTGTGTGTGTGTGTAGATATATATGTATATAAATAGTTTTAGCTTTATTTATTTTGTTCTTCGCATATTTAGTGTCTACTTCTTTAATCAAAAAATAATATACGCAGATATGTTTTGTTATATAATAAAATCTTAAATTAAATAATAAAAAGACTAAAAATAAATTTCAATCAATAAAAATATTTGTTTTAGGTGTATGGTACCTAAGTTTTTTTAAAACGTAATAATTTTCAGTAAGTAGAACTAAATCAAAATTAAATATCTACATATATGTTTTAACAAGTTATGAAATATAAAGAGGGATAATTAAAATAGAGTATAATTACATTGTAAATATTACAACTGAGTTACCTCTGTTACATTTATAACTTAATGTATCTTGTAACTAAAATACATAATTTTAAAGTAATTAAATTCTACGTTATGTCTAGGTATGCTTGAATTATAAAATAAGAGTGTGCAAAAACAATACTGCAGTGCCTGAAAACTTATAAAGAGCTTGTAGCGTAAACTCAGTATTATAATAATATTAGTTGAGTTAAATCCAAATGCTTTTCATTTGTAATAATATAAAATATAAAATAGATTATTTATAAAACAACAATAGTTAGACAAATATTAGCATAGATATTTACGTATCACATAAGAGTTCTTTCCGTGTCAATTTCTCTTCTACTATTTATAATTTACATAAAATGTCTTGTATTTTTAGTTAAAAAAAACAACATTAAATTTTTATTTTTAAATACTTGTATAATTTTTGGTGAAATATAGTCATCGTCACAGTTTGGGATAAATTTAAGAATACATAAGGTTAATTTTAGTTTCAAAAAAAGAAGACAATTTTTATGATAGAACCTAACAATTTCTTACTGGTGAAAATAAAATGTTGAATAAATAAATAAAAATACAGTAAAAATACAATTATTTTTTCAAGAAACAGAAGATTATGTAGGTATAGGGAGAAATTTTTTTACCATAGATTCTTTCCATATTTACACCACCAAATGGAAAGAAAATAATTTATATATATGAAATAAAAACAAGAGTTATTTTCTTTTGTTTTAAAAAATTATAGCATACATCAATATTAAAATAATTATAAAATTTCTTTAAAGGAATAAAAATATATATTTTATATTATATTTACCTATCATCAATATACATTTAATATTATATATATAATATAAATGTTTGTTTGTATGAATTGTATAGGGCTTATAGACTTGGAAACTACTGAACCAATTGGCACTAAATATCGCACAAATATTTCTTTTGACTCGGGGAAATCCTCTCTTCATTCTCGTCCATTATATTATGTTACTATATAGATCAGGTTAACTTGCCATAATGCATTGGTTACAAAAAAATGACTATAAACTTATAACTTGTCATGTATTTTCATTTGATTATTTGTTTTTAAATAAATGAAAATAATATTTAATTTATTGTTTATTAGCAGAATGAAATGTGAAGGCAAGGCTTAAAAAAACATAGTAAGTTTGTGTTGACTCCTTAGCATTGCAGCATATTTTACTCATCTCAATCGAAAAATAACGCTCTACAGGCTCAGATATTTTAAGTTGGTGCCCACTTACTATTTAACTATTATTTAAGTTAACTAATTTATTAATTTATTATGTATTGATTAGCAATATGGTTAAGTGCACATATATGATATTAAATAAGTACTTACAAACGTATTAATGTATTTTGTTAATAGGTATAATTTCAAAAAGAATGTGGAAAACACCAAAATCAAAATAAATATTATAGATTTTAGTATGAATATTACACTAATAAGTAAAAATGTATGCTAGGTGTCTATATTTCTGTTATTTTAAGCTACGAGTAGAAAACATTGGAATGAAAATGTATCTGATATATTTATAATGATCTCGTTTTGATAATAGTTTGTAGTTAAATAGTATACGACTT
>VUJU01001173.1:12504-65843 GCA_009835225.1 Aphis craccivora
CCCCAGAAGAGTTTACTATCAATAGAGTCTACTGGTTTTAAAAATTGGGAGAGATTACCACCACCCAAATCTTAAACGTTTAAAAATAACAATAAATCATTCTATACAACTATACAAGTATCAATGAATAAGGTATGATTTTAAATTAAAGTTAAAATGGCTTCTATTCTCTTAAAATCTTTATACTATATTAACTCGTTAATTTTTTTTTCATTGTTACTATTTTATTCATAAAATAGCCTTTCTATAAATTTAATGTGCAGCAAAAATTAATAGAATCAATTGCATTGAAATAATTTGATCAACTTGAACATGTACATTCATAGTCACATTGATCCTTTTAATTTTAATTTTAGTAGTGAACTAATAAGATGTCAGGAATAAAACAACAAATAAGAAAAAAGAGTTTTTTAAATTGTAAAAAATAATTACTATATCGTATGATAAATTATAAGTTATACACTACGAGTAAGAGGTCATCAAGGTTAATGGTCCCCTACTTACCCTCTCGTGAACTATACAACCATACAGTAATGATTTAACATTACCCATATTCTTATAAACTGTTTTTTTTTTTTTAATTATTAAACATTTAAAATATGGTATAGTGCTTAAAAGTTAAATTACAAATTGTAATCCCTATACACTGTGAAAAATTCATAAAACGTTATGCCACTGGTCATATATGATGATTGATGATGAATGATGATGATAACTAAACTCAAGTTAGTTGCAAGTGTTGCAATACATAACGCACATTCTGAAAATACTATCTATCGAAATTTGTTTCATGTTTCATAAAACCAAAATGACGGCGTGAGAGAAATAGTGAAAAGACAATTTTATCAGATTTAAAATTTGATGATATGGTGTTAAATTTAATAGGTACCTATTGATAAAAAGTATCGAGCACTTATTTAAGTATTTTTTACTTATTTATTATAATATAAATACTCTGTATATAAACCTTGACACCTAAAACAAAACCTAAAATGACATGACTCCCCTGATGTATATACTTTTATAATATACTAAACTATAATAATTAAAATTAATTTATTACAGATTAAGTCATTTTAATTAATACCAGTAATAATACTGGTATTGATGTAATGTACTTATGCGGGTTAATTTAACATTAAATGTTATCAAGGCTCACTTGATTCTGAAGGGTTATAAAAATTAAAAAGTTTAAAAAAGAAAACAAATTTATAGTAGAAAGGTACAAGCTCCTCCTCTAAAAACGTCAAATAAGGTGAACACATCATTATTAAAGGGAGACGCTACCATTGCACCAATAATTGCTTCTTCAATCCACGAAACCCATATAAAAGGAATTATTTAAAACATTTTTTGAAAGATAAATATAATATCTTTAACAATGAATTATTATGAATTGTATAGACAGTTTTTAAATTATGCATTCATACATAGTATATATTATTATATAGGTACTTCATATAAATTGTATTATTATTTTTTATTTTTTATTATAAGCATGTGCATGGTTGAAGCAGAAGGTTCGAATGATAGATATAGATACGATATTTTTGAAATAATTAATTGATCTATAGGCAGTGGTGGTACAAATAAAAGCCACCTAGTTCAATTCAGCAACATACCGTCAGAAATATTTCATAGAACTATTAATATTTAATAGAACTATAAAAGTAACTACCTAGATAAAATAATAGATCTGAATCCCAATTTTTGGTTAAATAATCGATACTTTGATCAATTGTACCTACTTAACAAAAAGGTAGGTAGTAACAATAACATAGTCTAACAGTGTATTATGTATCACACAATTAATGACTTTGGCTGTTCATAATTTATTTAGTCGATTGAAAGTAAAATAGGCTTCTTTATTTTGTATGCTGTATCTGCGGTTTATGTCTATACACACCTATTGTATTAACTAATTAATTAAATTCAACAATTCAATACCACTGACTCAATACTACTTCAAAGGAGTAAAGGAGTAAGAGCAATGGTAAAAAAAATATATTTTTAAAATTAAAAAAAATATTATTAAATATAAAATTATGTTGTAGGAGAAGCCGAATATTGGCTATTCTGTTTTTAGATTCCATAATTAATTATTAACTATATTAAGTACATCAATGTAAAATTTAATAATTTAAAAAATAAATTAACAATACATGAAAATAATTGGAAGAGAAATCTGTTAAGGCATGGTATGCAAAAATATTTTGAAATGGAAAAAAATTAAGAAACATTGGTACAATATTTTTACAAAAGCAAGATTTTCTAACGTAATCAACGGTAGAATTCATTGTGAATTCGTAAAAGTAAAAATATATTTAAATTCATTACTATTGAGAACAAACATTATAGTACATAAATTGATGATTTGTATGAAGCTTAAAGACTCAAAAATACTTGACCAATTTTGAAGAAAATTTCAGTTTTTAGTTTTTAGAGATATCAAGAATGATTAGAATGTAGTTAAATCACATTTTATAATATAACTGGTGACACTGGCAGATTTCTTAAATCGATCTATTTAGTTAAAAAAAAAAAAATAGGTACAGCGATGCTGATTTACCCGTGAATTAAGATACACTAAATTCGATGTACACCTATATAGCGTTGTTTTAGATATTTGATATATATTTTTTTATTTGTTCCATTATTCATCTAGTTAACTATTAAATTATGTTGTAATGCTAAAAGAGCTTAGCCCAATTTTCTAGCACCACTAAATATTCATATATTCTATGTTTATATATAACACGTCATACTATATATTATTATAAATAATTGTTGATATTAAACAAATTATTTTCAATTTAAAACTTTTTAATTTATGTTAACTACTAATAATTAACAGTGTTAAATAACATGGTCTTTATACAATTCTTTTCTTATATTTTTCATCGTGAGTAAAAAAAGAAGAATACAATTCTGTATTAATAAAATATAGTTATGGAAATTAGTTTTCTGCTGCTTTATCCGCTTTTACCCATATTTTTTGTTTCTTTTTTACGCTTTTAAAAAGCTGTTTTTTTTTTCATTTCATTTCTGAGTCGAATTTATGTAAAATAAAAATACGTTTTATAACACTTTCACCACATTATGCCACACATATAGTAACTTGTCATAGTAGAATATAGTAGAATCAGTTGGTATATTGTACGATATTACATTAAGTACAGTTATTTTTAATTTGCTTATAAGTTTATTTACAAAACATCAGTTTCTATTGGTTAGTGAAATAAGATTTATACACAATATGATACAATATTATAGTTGTTATCAATCAAAATATAAAATGTATGATCATAAATAGCTAAACTATTCAATACAATAAATTTTAGTATTATCTGATGTACCTACTAGAAATGTTATTAGATATTACAAGAAGACTACTCACATACTCTAAATAAATTTATCAAGCAATTTTATAACAAAAAAAAATTTTAAGTCTTATAAATTTAAATACTTATATAATATACAATTCAAATTCGACGTTCACATTAATTTTGAATATAATTATACAAATACCTATTCAAGGTATTCAAATACCTATACTAAACTTCTATGATTTCGATAAGATGAAAGTAATTTGTGATATTAATAGGGTATTTGTTTTTCTGAAATGTTTAGGTTTATTCTAAATATTATTGTTTTATAACTCAATTTATGAGATAAATCATATGTTATGCTTTAACCCTTGGTTGGTAAATCATCCAAGAACAGTCAATCAACGGAGCAGCCTAACAATAGTAACAGATTGTTACTAAAGGGACGGGGTATAAACACCTATGAAAATCTTACTTATTATTATCAATATTATTAATCATAAATGATATGTGAATGAATGATAAGTAAACACCAATATATTTTTTAATATCTATCTTCACAATATTATTTTAATGGGACAACAAATAGTTTAAACTTATAGTTCATCAATACATTATATATTATCATATTAATTTAATTAATAATACTAATCCAAAGCAAATTTCGATAATTCATTTTTATTTATTTGTTAATAATATTACCACTACTGTTGGTCTCAGTACAGAACACAACAATAAATACAACATCATGCTTATTAATTAATATTGATACAGAATTATATAAAATCATAATAAAGTTTTAAATTAACAAACGTATCTTATATTTCAATTTAAATTAGATTAGACGTTTTAACTTGGTTGAGTCATTATCAAAGAAGTCAAAATGCTTAGCGAGTTGGCTGGAGTTAGTAATTTATTAATTGGATACTGGAGTGAATAATACCGTAAGGTTTTCCAGTAGGTAAGAGTAAAAAATATGATATATATATTTATGTGATACACAATAGTTAACTCAATAGTTTTGAGGATTCGATAATTTATGAAACCAAAGCACATCATTTAATTTTCTTCTTTTAAATCAATTTTCAGTACTAATTTTTCAACAGATAAGTATGATTTATTTGTTTAATATGCAATTAATCATAGTTACCTGTTCTGAATACATTCAATTTTGGTTATTAAACTAGACTGGTGAAAGGATTTGAGCTATATTCTGAAAATCAAAAGAGCCAGAGAAAATATAAGGTTTTTATGCAATTTGGATTTTTAAGATCTAAGCAGTCACGAATCACGATACCTGTAAACAAAACACAAAATATCGTATTATATATCATATATTATTTTATATGGTTATTAGAAGAAAGGTAATTTGATAACAATATACTTAAATTAGGTTAGAAATATTAATTTTATTATTATAACTATTAATTTTAAATGTTGGGTTTGATTTTCGATGATAAAAAGTTATCTCTGAATAAATTTCAGCATTTACACTAAGGCTGTTTGGTGAATACCATAAATAAAATTGATTTAAATAAAATTGTAATTTAACACAATCATAAATTAAATAAATTCACAAATAAAGTTTTGAACCGTCAGCCAAAATTAAGTATTTACAATTTTTTTAAATTTTAGTAACGCCATTCATAAATATTAAAAAATTAAAGGTGACAGTTATCCTCCCCGTGGAACACCAGATGTAACATTAATATTCGTAGGGATGGAAATAACTAATTTAATTCGTTGAGATCTATCATTTAAATATAATTTAAACTAGTTTAACAATAGCCCAGAAATCCACTGTATTTAAATTGTATTAATAATATAGTGTCCTCTATACTTTATTATTAAAATTGTTATTACAGTTTTGAATTAGGTACAGTTAAAGAATATCTGATAAATAAATATTTAATAAGTAATAAAAATGGTAAATCTGCAAATATCACTAAAATTTAAATGTCTAAAAAGGAAATCTATATAAGAGCATAAAGCTATAACCTTAGATCATTTACAAAATAATATGATCTAAGGCTATAATTAACCTAATGTAACCAATAATGTGTAACAATTAATTTTTAATAAAATTTAATGCTTTCGGAAACAATTAGAAATTTACTTTAAATAGTTTACAGAAATAAAATAAGTTCATAGTGTAACTAAAATATTCTTGTCTATTGGAAAAACTTTATGCCGCAACATCAAAACCAATTAATGATTTTTGCATTTATTATAGAACCTTTGTTACAGATTCCTATTAAAACTGAAAACCTGTTGTAAATATATACTTTTGAATACTTAATTATTATTATTGACATAATATTCTATATTCAAGTGAACTCCTATATTATGTATATTGTATATGCATACAAATTACAAATGCATTTCGATAATTCTTAACATATTAACTATAAATTTAAAATGTTAGATTACAGATAATTTTTCTTTTTTTTAATATTTGTATGAAATAAATGAAAATATACATATTCTTGTACAATAGGTTCTACTGAATTTTCCATAAAAAAATAAGGCTCGTATAAATGCAACAATAAGTAATTAACAAACAACAAACTTTAATAAATTATTTATAGGTACTATTATATTTATTGTTATTACTTAATCATGTTAACGTTTTTTTTCTTTCTTTCTTTTTTTTTTTGTAATTAAAATTGTTGCATAAAATATAATTAAGTTAATGTTTTGATCAATGGCTTAATTTTTTAACCTACACTCTACACCGAAGTTTATTAAACAAAAACTTATTATGCTAATTATTACGGTTCAAATTTGTCTTTGAACATAATCTTTTTATAAATTATAATTGATCAGTTGACAGTAAGTGAACTTAATTATTTAATGACATTCTACAATGGCTTCAATAACAATATTTATTATTAAACTATGTAAGTATAGTTAATATAGTTAGTTACCTAATGTGATATCAAAAAGAATTATTGTACAATACTTATACCTATATTAAAACAATTCTTAATCAATCTTAACTATTTCTTAATTAACAATCACAATATTGGTAAAATATAATAATTTAGGTATATAAAAACCGATTTCATAATAAAACTTTTTCCAATATTTTATTTAATATACAAGTACTTTATTTGTTATGATTTATATTTCCTACAAATTTACTTTTATAATTTTAATTTAAAGCACAGGAATTATCACATTTTAATTTTATATATTATGGTATAGGTAATTAAAAATAAAATATAACAATAAATTATGAAAGGTAGTATTTTTAATAATTATATAAATAATATAAATAATGAATGTATAATGTATATTACCTATATATTATACTATAAACCTATACATACAGTATGTTCATGAATTTTTACGTACAACCTTTGAAAATTAATTCATACTGTTGATGAATAGATTCAAAATCTATTTTACGTTTTGCAAGTACAAATTTTCTAAGGATACTTATATAGGTGGATGGTAGCATTATTATTACTGTATTAAAAAGTTCTCAAAATGTTATTTTAAAGAAAAATATACTTCCCTAAAACTTTTAGTCTTCCAAATCCCTATTTTAATACATCTCACGTTTTTTAGATTTTCTGATGACTTACGCCCGAGTACAATATTTTCATGGTTTTTATAATATGCATTGCAATGTGCTCAGAATTTCATTAGATAGCTATAACAAGTGTCCTAAACGATCTTAAAAAAAAAAAAATAATAATATGTTTTCAGTTCCACTCGCCTACGTAAGATCAACTACGATTGTGCGGAAAGCCCCGAAACACCCTGTATATTAATACTATCATGCGTCAATAATATTCAATTGACGTCATCACAAAAATATACAAGAATATACTTATATTTTGATTATCTAAAGAGATATATTAATAATAATTGTGATATACGCCGCATCGTAGTTCATATCGACATTATATATGTATCGTTCATACACGTACTTATGATTGTGAAGATGTGTATGTGTTTATTGTGTAAATAATATAATATTGTAATAGGCCGTCCCACTCAATAACAAAATATAAATTATAATATTATCGTGAATATATACACGTATATGCGATAACGATTCGAGTTATTGAGAATTGCTCGCTAGGTCGTTCAAAAGCACGATACACTCATCAGAGAAGGTGGAATGATAATATTATTACGGTATATTCGACTTTATGTATGTATATACGTTTAATCTGTTCTTGTGGCGTGTCGGTTTAACCATGATGCATCAAGAACAAGACCCGTGTGCCGATTTTGGTTTCAAAGGTCTAATCTATATAAATACGGTGTGTATATGTATATATATATATAAAATCTAACGTTTCTCTAAAATTACCTCTGGATATTTCTGTCTTTCTCACTCTCGCGAACACAAATACACACACGAATGTGTGCGTATAATAATATATATAATATTGGTTCGATGGTTTTGGCTTGGCGTAGGGACTACTCACTGGGGACATGGGTTTTTGTGGAAATAGCGCCCCTGGGTTGTGTTGTGGCGTTTCAGTCTACCAGTATATACACATTTATGTATTTATTTATTTATTTGTGTAGGTTTGTATGTACCTCCGCAAGCATATCATATACGCTAGCTGAATATGTTTGTACGAATATATGTATACATTGGTGTGTATATATATATATATATATATATAAATAAGTTCGAACCGAATATAACAAATAAATAAATGTGATAAAAAAAGAAGAAATTGTTTCGATATGTTGGATAGTACGCTGGTACGTATAGTGAAGTATTTACTGGTGAGAGGGTTATGGGAGGACGGATATCCATGAACATTTTTTTTTTTATCATTTTTGGCATTTCTAAAAAATATTTGTTCATAGATGGATATTTCTATAAAGCGAAAATAAATGAGTACGTATTTATTGACTTTTTGTTATTTTAACAATGAATAATAAATATTATTATACCATACAATAATAGTCAAGATTTATTTTGCTCTTAAAGCTCAAACGCTCAATTTTGATTATTAAATAACAAAACTGGAATATTTTATGTTTATATACAAATTAATACAATACATATATCTCATACATCATGTGAAATTAAGATTTTAATAGATAATTAAAGGAGCAATTTTTCTAAGCCTAACTATCTGAAAGATATTGTATGGTTAAGAATAGATTAAATGGGTTCATCTTATTATCATGTCACCAGAATATTAAAATGATATTAAATGGAATTGTTGGTGAATTATGTCTAAAAAATAGAAAGTTAAATTTGGTGTTATAGATATATGTATAAATAATATAGTTAAGTATTATTTATGGAACTAAAAAATACTATTTAAACGCCACATTATATATTTGTAATGGCTTTGAGAATAAATTGAAATTATACCAAATATATATTTATATAAAATGGTAATAAGTAGTATAATGCTAAATAAAAAAATGTATTTAATTTAATTTAATGGGTTAAATATAATTGTTGTGATGTATTTTATGTTCATAATGTTATAAAGTTATTGAAATTGTAAGGTAATTTAGTTTTGAGGAGGGGGGACAAAGATCATTGAGATCTGGATAAATACATTATATTGCTTTTCTCCCTGCCCCTCTATTGATGACAAAAACTAAATACACAACGACTTTTTCGTTTTAAGATTGCAGCATATAATTCTATATTATTATTATTAAATACGACATACAAGCAGATCGTAAATTATTTCAAAAATGATCTCCATCAATTTTTTAACATAAATGTTTTGGCTTAAATTTCTCAACGTACGATTATTTATTTATTTTTAAACATAACACTTCTGTAGTATTATTAAAAATAATAATAATAAATACTCAAATACTCAACTATATTTACAACACATTATTAGAACAGTCGTGTTGAATGATAATGAGAGACTAACATTAAATATTAAGTTCATTGTAATAATCAGTCACATATTATGTAACTACTGTAGGTGTAATAAACAGTCTCTAATGAGTGATGGGTCTGAAATTTATAAAACGAAGGCATCAATTTGATCTAATACATTCTTTGAAAATAAAATGTTTAACATGAATACATTTAAATATTTAATAATTGTTATGTATTAAAAATACTATATACCTATCTAAAAAAATAAATAGATTTTAAACAATGGCTATAAATATTATTTTTCGACAAATAATAACAAAAAGTTATTTATTTCATTTCAAGCCATGGTTTTATAATAACACATATGTAATCGGAGACCAACATTTTTCCAAAATAATGTGCGACATGACAATATATATATATTATTTTTTATCGATCAACTGGCGCAAATTACAATATTATGTTTTTAGTAAAAATTCAATATGAACCATCATTGATTTAATATTCCCGTTGGGTTATCTATACCTATGCTGTAGACATTGAGTTATATCATGAGATATTAAGATATATTTTCTACCTCATCGGATGAGCATCACGAACGAACGTCAATGCGCCTTACAGCTGCCGGCGAGATGCGTAGTTCACTCAGTTTCTATAATACGATAATTTCAAAGAAAGTGTTTGTGTAGCCTTAAGCAACCTTTGATGGAATATACTCGTACCATTACTGTACAATAAAAATGTGGAATGGCCTATGTACAATACACGATTCGGTTATCGAATGTCAATTTCAAACGATGTTGTTCCGTCCCAAAATTCTCGATATTCGCATAACGGTGCCTTACAGTTTCACATTTTATTGTTGTCGTTTGAATTGAGATGTATTCAATTTGAATGAGACATATTACTAATGTATTAAACAAACGCCAAAAGACACGGTATGGTACAATGTGAGGGCCTTTGAATAAGTAATATACATAGCTTACTATATTGCGTAAGTCACGGACGATTTTTTACTCTTTAAAGAAAGTTGATTAGCACACGCTTACGCATATTGGGATATTATTATATTTATGATTCTTAAAATATAAAATGGAGTAACTTTGCTTGATACTTATGGTAATGCAGACCACACATTTTCTACTTAAATTGATATTAAACAAAGTTAGGCAAGTACCTGCAAGTGGGTGCATATACTATTCTGTGATGCATTAGGTAACGATTGGGTCACTATTATATGAGTGTGTCACATTTAAATTCAATAATATATCATTGATCATTGTTGATTAATTATCAATAAATACATATAAACGTTTTAAATCCTCACCAATCAAATTAACATCGCTATTTATCTTTAATTTAGTCCAAATTTGAACATTAACTATCTAAAAATAATAATCGCCTATATAAATTTATTTGATTTTATAGTTTCAACTTGAATTACTTAGGTATACGGAATATCGTATTAAATTTTCAAAAGTTAGATACGAGAAGAAAATTATTTATGAATTTCTAAACTACAAAATAGTTTGTAATATTGTAATATTTCGTCAAAATTTTAACTTCAAATAAAAAAAATTATGCTTATGGAATTTTAATATTAAAAAGCAACTTATATAGGATCTCGTTTTAAATTCTCAAGAATTTTAACCAATCGAATGATAATTTGACATATATATAGATATCAGCCTAAAAAGAATTTGTAAATTTCTCATGCCCATCACAAATTGATCAAAACTAGTCGAAATATTATGACATTTTATCGTAAATAAAAAGCAATAATATTATGACAATTTTAAGTATTTTTATAAAGTTATTTATATATCATATATAGCAATTTTATTGAGTTACACAAAAAAAAAAAAAAAAAATCGATTTCGTTGGAAATTTAATTAGCATAAAAATCCCCGTTTTTCCTTAATTTTATTTTTTATTTTTTCTTATTATAATTTATAATTTAATTTTAGGAATTTTTTACTCTTATCTCTCCGAAATACTAACTCAATCCAATTTTCTACCAAAAACTGCCCTTATTTATCCTTAAATTGTAGAATTTTTATTGCTTCAAATACTGTTTACAGACAAAAACTATATAATTTTAAAATTAATATATTCATCGCGTAGCTTAGAACCTATAATTATTTTATATAATTGTATTAATTTATTATTTTATTTTTTGATCAAATGTTATTTTAATGTTTATGAGTAAAACCTCGCTGTTTCCTATAAAAGATAATGAAAAAAATATGTATTTTTATTTTTTTCACAAAACATTTAAAGCTACAAGTTTACGTAGAAATGCAATCCACTAAAAAAGAGTACTAAAGCGCATTAATACTTAGAAAATAAATATCCTAATTTATACTTTAATTTTCACAATCTGGGCTGGTATGCATTTAGACAAATTATATTTAATTCAAGTAAACAAATTCATATATTTAGTTTAAATATATAAATTAAATAATATTAGGTAAAAAAAATCTAAAAGGATAAAAAACAAAGATTCAGTCTTGCTAAATCAACATGAAAGAGAAAACAATTTTATTGAGAACAATGAAAGTATCAATACTATCAGTAATATTATAAATACGCATGTATGAATATTATAATATTATATGGATGTGAATCACAAGTGATCAATAAAATGTAGGAAAAATCTCTATAGACTCTTGAGATACGGTGATGGGGATAAATTGAGAGAATCAGGTAGACAGGCAGAACATTACTGAGATGGAAGAAGTAAGAAATATAATTATTAAATTCAATTTAGAAAAAGCGATGTAAAATTATTTGCCATGTCTTACACCATTGGTTAAAATACACCACAGAATAATATAAGAACGGAAAACTGTTGGACGGCTGAGAAATATATTTATCTAAAATGAGGTTAATTTGTACGTTGGATTATAACAGCTAGCTAAAGTTCAGAAAGAGTTGAGAATAAATTATGTATTGTAAACCAACCAAAATATTGAACACTAAAAAAATCATAATAAGAATAAAAACCCTTACAGTTATGTTTATTTTTATATGTCGATATAGTTGTCATTTTCTATTATATGATTTAAATACTAAAATATAATATAATGCATAACATATTAAATATAAATATCTAAGCCTTAACATTAAAATATAAACGGTTATCACTTATCTGTAATATGCGATGAAACTAAATCTTGTATTTACATTTCTCGTAAATGAATCTCGATTACGTTTACCTTTACGGTGGTTTGATGTAGTTGCTGATTATTATAACTACAATATTTACAATTCGCAGAGGAATGGTTATAATCAAATACACATGGCCAATATAAATAGAATATTAGTTAATATTATTATTATATAAATATAATATCCAAAGACGAAATTATGGAATATAACTAAATCTTGTTGAAAGGATTGCGGTTAAGTGTAAATCAATGAAATTCATAATATACTGATTAAGAAAAACTTTATGCTAACAGCCATATTTTAAAAAATAAAAACATAAATTAGAATATTATAATAGTTATTATACTATTTATTACTCTATAATTATAAAATAATAGTGAAGTGTACAAAACTAATACGTTATTAGTACCTGCGTATTGTATGCATGTTAACCAAGTTATTAACATAAATAATGAATAGTAGTATAACGAACACAAAGCTGTTTCTTTGTGGTGTGTTTTACAAGAAATATTAATTTAAATCACTAATAATTTCACGTAATTTCTACATTAACTTTAACAAATAATGTTCTTCCAGTTAAAATTGACGAATACTTGACATTTATAAGAATTAACTGTACTTTTTACGAATATAAAGCAAAAATTATAACTTAATATACAATTTATTCAGAAGTATATATACATCACTTCTAAATGCCCCAACCCCAAAATTGTCTTAAACTATGTTGAAAAAATTGACGTTTAAAACAAAAAACCTTTAAAAAAATGAACCGATAACAGAAAGAGATCTTAGAGAGGAGAAAAAATGTTAGAAGAAGATGATGTAGCACATATAATTATAAGATCTTTTTTTTATATAAAAAAGTTAATGACTTCTTAGGCCTTAGGGCATAAAAAGGTATGGATTTAAAATTAAAATGCTCCAAAAAAACAAGTAAAATACCTTAGAAAAATACGATTAAAAGCATTACTATAAAATAATTACGACATAAAAAAAATCCTTTTTTTCCAAAATTACCTGTATTGTATTTTTCAAATAATTTATTTATTTATCTAATTTATCCTTATAGTGAATCATCTGTATATATTATATCTGACTGAGCATGACCAAATTTTTGTTTGTCTGATACCTAAGTAAAATAATATGGTAAAACCATAATACGAAGCACAAAAATAATACTCAATTTTCCCTTTTTAAGGGAATAATTTAATCATAATTTAATTTATACTTAAAAAATAATATACTATATAAAAAGCTTCACAACAATACCAAAAAATGCTTTTAAAAATTAAAATAAAAATGTTATTTTTAAATTATGTATTACTATAAAATAAGGTTTTTACTCAATAGCATAGTGTTATAGTTTATTATATAATATTATATTACAATATACAATTTGTATACTTCTGCTATGTATTATAAAATGAGACATTTAGAAATATGTATCATAAAAAAATGACTAAAATTATAAATATAAGAAATATTATTATTTAACTTTATCGAGTAACATTTCAAAAAAATGTCTTTAAAATAATGCCATAGGAAATCTGACCCCCAAGCATATACTTTGAACTCTGTGAGCATATTATTATTTTGCATGATATATTGATATACAACCATATTATATCAACGCTATTAAATATGATATTTTACAAACTTTTAAAATTTTATATTCTATATTTCTATGATAATTTATCTTCTTTATTGGTGCATCAAAGATCCAGAGTATTAGAAATAATAATAATTCTAATAAAATGGATATTATAATAATTAAATAACAATTCAAATTATTTAATATGTTATACTTAAAGGGTTAGCTGGAGTAATGGAAATGGGTGGATTATATTTTTCAGGAGTGTTTTTATATTATAACCCTCGTCATTTTATTTTAAAACGTTAATTCTTAATCAAAAATGTTTAGCAAAAAATGAAAAGTTAAATAACATTTTTATTGATAATCATTAAATTTAAAACATTTTAAACTCTGTTATAAATTCACTTCTTTCAGACGATTAAAAAGATAAACTTTCCAATAGCCATGACTTTTAGTATAAAATAATTTAGTTTTTCAATTTAAATTAGAAAAAAAATAAATGGAAATACCTTGATTTATTATTTTTCTATACAATGATAAAAATAAAATAAAACATAAAATATATAATATTGGATCAAAATAAAATAAAATGGAAAGCCACAATAGTAAATATATGTTGAAAAAAATGTAAATACTAAATAGTAAATGATTAATAAATATCCAAAAAATATAAACATTCATTTTTATTAGGTATTCAATTATTAATTATAATTAACTATTATTCATGACATATTAATTATTTTACAGAATAATATTCATACGGGAAATGAGTTATTATTATCTTTTAATTTTTATTAGTATCTAAGATAATTTTCAAAATATAAATGTTATTGTAATATTATATAATTAAACTTTATTATTTTCAAAAATAAAATTGTATACCTAAATGCCTTCTTATAATAATAAATGCATACTACATAATATAAAGTATCAAATGCCTATACATAATTATACATCTACATAAATTAAATTCATCATTTTATTCTCGTTTATTCTTCTTAAATAAATCCTATCTAAGTCACTGAATAAAACCATTACCAACAACGTTTGGGAATGATTTGCATAATATTATTCTGCTTTGAACCTTTCATTTGACATATCATTTTTTATCTTGTGACAAGTAAAATAAGTTGGTTTTAGTCCTTTATTTAGATACATATTTATGTTTATTATATTTAGTTAATGTACCAAATTTTCTATTTACCGAAGTTATATTACACATTTATTTCAAAGAATAAAATATAAAGTTAAACCATTAATTTTGAATATTTGTATACATGAATTAATGAAATTTTATAAAAACAATTTTAAAAGTGTAAATATTTGTAAATAATTGACTATATTAAAATAAGAGTGTTCCAAAAATGTGTTCGCTAATAACAATAAAAATAAATTATAATTAAGATATAATCTATTTAAACCTTTTGATTCACACAGTTTTACAGTATAGTGATATTATTTCAAAAGTTTATAAAAATAATATATTATTTAATACTAATATTTTTTTACCTATATTTTTTTTACAGTTTAAAATTTATTAATTGGCATTTTTTATATTTAAAGCTTGGAAATTTATTAGAATGTTCTTAACTTATATACTAAAACCAAAAATTAAAAAAAATATTAAGGCATTATTATTTTTATATTAATTTTAAGTTCCTTTTAAGTATTATGTAATATAATACATATATAATATATAATTATACTTATTATTTATTATATATATATATATATATATATATATATATATATATTATAAAATATTATTAAAATTCCATATATTTATATATTATACCTATATATTATTATATTATATAGTGATATACCTAATGTACAGCAGAGCGGTACCCACTTACCCACTTTTTTTATGTATCATATTTAATTTAATTTACTTTTACCCATCCCCCTCTCACCATAACACACCAAAGGCTTTTAAATTATATTAAAACAATTATTCATTTTTCTGTTAAACTTAATAGTTATTATTTATTGGAATTAATAAAATAAATTTAAATTTTTAATTATTACTTAACATAATTTCATATTTTTTAATTACATTTATTTAATTTTTGAAATTAATATTCCTGCCAGTGCCCTAGGGATAAGCATAGTATATATTGATACCATATAATAATGAATTGCTTAATTAAATTACTTATACGCTATATCTAAAAATAATATCTTATATTATTATATTTAATAATTAAATGCATATATTTTATATCATACCTACATATAATACACATATTATGTATGATTCAATAATATTACAAGCTAAAAAATGCATAATGATTAATGATATTTTTATGATTTATGAATAGTGCATAATTTTTCAAAAAAAATACAAACCTTTGTAAATCCTATTATATATTACAAGGGTTAAAATAGCAACTGATGTGACCACAGAACAATCGTTTAATCTCAGTTGGATGATCCTCTTCTAAAAATGTCTAAAAAAAAAAAAATGTTTTTAGAAACGAAGTTTATCTTTTTATTCTATACTTAAAATAATTTAATCAATTGATCATTAACTTACCTCATCATTAAATGGTCACTGTAATGGATATGTTAAATTTGAATTCAATGATATATAATTTTATACAAAAAAAAAATTTGAGAGGTATTTTGTTAACCAGAATTTTTAGAGTATTTTTGATTTATTTAAATTACTTTTGGTAGAGTGGTAGGTTTAATTAATTTTTACCGGAAACTTTTTATTCACAAATATCATTGTGTGTATAAAATATCATAATATACTATATAGTATATAGGTTAAATGTTTCAAGCATACACGAATATTATTTTAAATTACAACGAAATTACTAAACACGCTATTCTTCAAAATCGCCGCCAGTTTTATCAAAAATTAATAAGAAATGAATAACTGCTAATATCATCATGAAATAAAGTTTTTTGAAACAAATCTCTAGTTATATAGTAAATGATAAATAAAATGAATAATAATACATATGTATATTGATAAGTTTAAAATCTTTGCGAATAATATTTATTAAATAACAATAGAAAAAAAATATCAATTTGGTAGATAACTGGTTTTGATTAAAAGTTTTCATTTTTATTAATAACTTTAAAATATCCCTTTTAGGAATATAAATAAAACTTAATAGCAAAAACATATTTATTAATTTAGCACCATAGGTAATTATAATTTTAGAAATATAAATATAAAATAAATATTGATAAAATATTATAATAGTTAATTTAAGAATCTAGTGATTTCTACTAATTTAAAATGTATAAATCCAAAGTTCATATTCTGGACTGGAAATTATTATTCAATATTTAAAGACAATATTGTTTTTAATTTTCCTAATTAAAAATAAAAATGTGTAAAAAAAAATATGATGACTATTATTATTATTTATTTTTATGATATATAATGCATTAAATTAATTAAATAGTTATGCATAGTCATCATGAATAGATAATAGTATTTATAGTTACGATATAGATAAAATTGTTTTTAAGACTTTTTAGATAAAAAAAATATATAAATAAATAAAATAATATATTAAGAATCAATATAAAGAGAAAAAGTATAAATAAAAAATACAGTAAATTTGTATGTTGTATCTAGAACTTATTTTTATATATTTGATAAAAATATAAAACATTAGGTTTGGAAAAAAAATGTTATCTTGAAACTTGGTTATTCCAAAAACCACATTCATAACGATATTTTATTTAAATAATAAAATATTAAGTACCCAGATGTTTTCCCGAATGAACATTTTCCCAAACGATCATTTTACAAAGACTAAAATACCGAATCCATTTTCCCAGAAGACCATTTTCCAAAAAACTATTTTACGAAGTACCTATGTAATGTTTATATTACCTGCCTACAACAGTAGTTATATTTTATTTATTGACAATTTTGTATTGTTTTTGTAAAAATTTATTTTAAAATTATATTGTAAAACATAACAATAGTATCTAGGTACCCAATATGGCACTATTCTATAGGTATTCTCTCATATACATAGAAGTATATTATAAGTTATAGCCCACCCATAATATAATAAAAACATTATAAATTAAAAAATAACTAATTAGGGTTATTATTTTTATAAAATCGTATTTGATAAAATAGATTTAGGATTTTTGTTTCTGTAAATAAGTGTAAAATGATCTTTAGGCATAACTTAACTTTTCGAATTATGATCATACGGCGTGTTGTATAGGCAATTTAGGTACATCCCTGTCACTGATATATTATTATGTTAATAATATAAACTTGAACAATTACGAGTAGGTATATCAAAATGAGTTTGTCAATTAGTTCTTATTGTGATTTAAAAATATTTAAAATACTTAGGTATACATAATTTTTTCAAAGTGTCTAATGTTATGGACAAATATTAATTTAATTAAAATGGAATCCAACACTGTTGTCATGTTTATATTGTAAGTTATATTTATGTAGGGTACGAGTTTAGGTACTTCACTATTATTCACTTTTGTCGTGTTAAATTTTCCACACTCGTTTTCATTAAAATGTATGATACTCTCACATTTGTTTCACTAAAATATAATATGTTTTCTACAGCTAAAATACGATGTTCATTGTTCATACTTTTTGTTTCTTATACATCTATTAGAGTCTATCCACACACGTCATAAACAAAATTATTAAATATAATATTATTTGAATTATTATAATTATATTAAACTAAAAAAAATTAATTTAAAAATAAATGAAAGTCGTTTTCAAATAGACTTCATGAGAAATTCAAATATGTTTACGGAATTTATTTCCGATAACTAGGGCAGTCTGTACAGTAAGCAAAAGTTTGATACTTTTAGACAAAAAAAAAAGTAGTAAATAATATACGTTAATCGCGAGACGTATTGACGAATTTTCAAGTATTATGACTTGGCCAAAAAATTTTATTTGTATTTATAAAAAAAAAAAAAAACTAAACAAAAATGAATACTTCAAATGCCTATAAATAGCCTACAATTAATTCGTAATAGATTATTACAGTTTAAAGATAATATCATAAGTAGCTCTTTTATAATTCATTGTTATCGCCATCAAAAGTTTAAATGTATAAAACACAACTACCTGATCCATCCAGTTTATATATATATATAATATATTATATTCCCAAATGTAAAACATATTATATGTAAATGTACAATTTTCAATTATAGAATTAAAAACACGTACATTATACTATTCCTTTCTACCCTCCCCCCACCCAACATTGAATTTAAAAAAAACTATTACACTAATTAGCATCCATTAGTATAAATTTTCACAACCCTTATTTATGAGTTTAATAAAAAAAAAAAAAAGCCCTAAGGCTAGTATTTAACTTTACTCCATCTCTCACAAATACAAAATAATCATTTTTTTAAAATTGTTTATCAAATATTAGCACACCATTAGTATGAATTTGCTTGGTATTTGTTATATTAATTTTATCATATTGTTTTAACAACTCACATTTCCTACTAAAGGATGCTTTAGACATAACTGTTTCAAATTTAATTCCTATAGTGCCTTTTAATTATTTCTCATACTAAATTATATCAATTTAACATTATTCTTTTTTCAAGATTAGTATTATATATATATTTATATTTTAAAAAAATACTAAAATATCACTAATAATATATTTATACAAATGTCCCAAATATGTGAAAAATGTTCCTAATCAATACATTAGGCTAAATTTAAAACTATTGTCTTACCTTATTACTTTTTAAAATAATAATTGTAGATAATATTATAAAGTTTACATAACATACAAATTCGTATAACTTCTGGCTTATAATTTATAATTTATAAATGTAAAATAGAATACGGATGTACTGGTCGGATGAAATCAAGTCAATAAGCCAGAAACCCAAGACTTAGTGCACATCAACAGGTGTCGCTTCGGTCACCTATTCTATAATCATATGTTCGAAAAATTGTGTCTTTAAAATGTTAAGTATTCAAAAAGTTACCTGTTTGAAAGGTTTTATGTTAGAATTTATATACAAAATTGTTAATCTAATTAATTTAAAACCGTGGTCCGTGGTCATATGAAAAATAGGTTTCGCATAAAAAGCTTTGTATATAGATATTAGTTATATAATTTAATTATTGTTTGATAATTATCAGTATGTATATGTGTTATGAAAAATTCCATACATGTCAATATCGATGATGAAAATGTTTTTATATAAAATGTGTTATGGTCATAAATTATAATAACTACAGATTATATTACAACGTACGCAGTTAAATATGTTGCTGAGAACTACGCACTTTTAAAAATAAACATCGGAATTTTAAATTGTATCCATTTTAGTGTAGTTTTAAAAAAAATATATTTATTTAAGCATAAAAAATAATAGCTGCATTAAAAAAAAAATAGAAAATAACGGTTTTTTATTGGACATGTATAAAACTATGTAGTGCAAAAATTCAAATTTTCTGTGAAAACGACGTGTATCACGATTACAAAAATTGTATTTTATTTTTAAAAATCACCATTGTTATGGATCTAGTCCAATAAGTACCTAATAGTAATAAAAATACCAAAATAAAATATGTAAAATTAATGCTTGAAAAAATCAAGAAAAACTAAATAATACAAAATAATATATATTATTTTGTATTTATATACCACGCAACAATCGCAACAATGTCTCAAACAGTTATTTCTCATGTCAGTAAAGAAGATTCTCAACAAAAACGTAATGATGATGTATATTTGGAATTACAAACAAAAAATTACTATTATCCATGTATGTAACATTACTAGGTAATGAATTTTTAGTAAAAAAAAAAAAACAAAGTTTTGTTGTTTACAACTAATAAAAATTGTACATTTCTACAAGATTCGAAGAATTAAATAGCAGATAATACTTTAAAAGTATGACCAAATACTAAATATTATATGTAATATAATATTTATTTAAGTGAGAAAATTGCATGTTTTTTTTCATTTGTATACGTTTTAATTACTTCAAAAGCAAAAGAATTTTAGTTAAAAATGTAATTAAATTCTTCAATTATCATAATGTAATATTTAAAAACCTTCATTGATTTTGAAAAGGGTGCAATTAATGAATTAATCAATTAAATGATATATTTCCTGTCCCGACACTGTCACAAAATATTTTTAAAAAACTTTAATATCTTAGTCTCTCTGAATAAATAGACTAAATTCTCCTGATACGGATTAGTTGAAACAGTTTATAGTTAGAAATAGATTAATATAATGATGATATTATTGTATAAATTTAATAAAAAAAAAAAGTACAAAATAAGACAGAATCAGAAGTTGAACAATGTATACAAAGACGGAATTTAAAAAGAGCAATACAGAACGCCGATTTACAAAACATTAGCCTTAAATGTATTCAACAAAGAATTTATGATGATGATAAGATAGATAAATTAGAATTTTTAAAAGGCATTGCACCTAACATAATTAAACTTAATAAATATATTTATTATTTACTAAATGCTTCGCTATAATTGAAGTGCTCGAGAAAATCTCATCATTATCGCCAAATAAATTGCTCATCGTCACTGACTCTCTGCTGTATCTCTAAGCTCTCTCTTATAATGTTTTCAAATCGCATCTTTCTCCCCTTATATAATCACTACCAAGCATATTTTATATTCTCTAGCGAAATTTGGCACTTACATTCAATTGATAAAGATTTTAGACCACATTGGAATTTGTCGTCAAACTAGCTAAATCCTTGGTTTTCCATAGATGCTCTTCAAGTACAAAAACTCCACGACCTAACTTTGTCAGCGTCCTAAGGACTTGCGCACCTAATCTATGTCCCAAACACTGGGATCATTCTCTACTAACTTCACCACTTAATACAGAAATATATCTCTAACTATCCCAACACTCAGTGTCGCAATAACCGGATATGTTGCATGTGTTAAACACGCGGGCCCAGGGCCTCAATCTATAATGGGGGGGCCCAACAATAAAAATTATCTAAAATGTTTTTTTTTTATATTGTTGTAACTCAAAAACGAATCATTGTAAATACTTGAAATAGTCACTGAATGTTTATGTTAGCGTTGTCCATATACGGTTTAATTTTCAAAATATTATGGCTTTTTTTAGCTATTTATAGACAACGGGAATTTTTTTTTTTGAAACGTCGATAAAATAACTTTGGATTCTCAAAAAAACTTGAAAATGTAATACAAAATTTCTTATAAATTGTTTTTACTGTAATTAAAAAAAAATCAAAAATCGTTGGTCACAATTTTTTTTATAATCGTTTAAAGTTCAAATTTGTACAGTCTATGTCAAAATCGCAAAAATTTGCAAGTAATTTTGTAACTAAATATTCATAAAAATTGTTTGTATTCAAATCTAAGGTTAAAAAATTCAACACGAAGTTTTCCATAAGTTTTTCTTTAAATAACTATAGAAAAAGCTCGAAGCGTTATAATAGAAAAAAATTTTATGAATTTAAAATTGTTATTATTTATTTTTTTATTTAAATTTAAAATGAATAAAATAGGCTACAAATTATTACATTTATTTATTTTCAAATACTTCTATATGTTCTATTATTTTAACCTTATTTTGTATGAGTAAAAACTCAAATTCCAAACTATGTTTACAAATTTTAAATAATTAATTTTACAATTAGTTAATTTTTCATGAGAGGGTGGGCAATAATTTTATTTACACACAGGCCCAAATTAGTATAGTTGCGCCACTGCCAACACTACCCTGGTTCCACAACCTCATGCTTTTTAGAAAAAGCATAAAATCATTCCCCCGCGTCTCAAATTTGGCTACGCGTTACATCCAGTGTTGGTTTGGCCAGGGCTGCAGGGCCGTGAACGCGACTGTACCCCTTAAATTTTTTTTTAGTTTTTAATAGTAAAGGGGATGTGAGGATATACACTAATTCACTACCCCAATGGTGGCCAAACTACGGCCCGCCATCATTTAATATCTGGCCCGCGAAAGAAATATAATATTTTACATTTACGTAAATAAAAATTAAAAATATACAGTATACATTCTTCATATTTAATCCCGTATCGCCATATCGTAGCGTTTTTGTTGTTTCAAAATAATTTAAAATAAATAATAATAATAATAATAATTTTAAATAATTCATATTATATTTTTATAATTTTCATAAGATCACCATGGCTGTAGAAACTACAATACTACAATTATGTTAGTATAGTATAGCAATATATAGTAATACAACATATAGTAATATTACTGTGCTCGTTGCGCGACCAATTTTATCTACTAAAATTATATACCTATACCTGAATTCTGATGACTTAAAAGTAAAAATAATTTTTATGGCCCACGGTAAAAATGTTTTTTTATGGCCCGAGTTAAAAAAAGTTTAGCCACCACTGCCTACCCTATGAACAACCTTGTTTATAGTAAATGAAAAAAAAAAATTGAAGCACCAGATGAAAATTGGAACCGATGCTTTTTATATTTCAGGCCGACACTGGTTACTTCCTTCTTATTTCTTTAAACTGTCACTAAACGTTTCTATATATTCTCAAATCAACAAAAAAATATCATATTCACTATATTATTATCTTTCTTTGACCATACTGCAGGCTTTTTAATTTAATCATACTTTACTCTTAATTTCTTCTTGTAATCAACTTTTATATTGTACTTAATAATTGTCGAAACTAATTGTATTTACAAAGTTTAAATAATTGTACATATAGGTACGTCATATTTTCCATGTATTAACAATTTTTTTTATAGATTTATTATAATATATTTTAATTTTCCTAATACCTATAATAATAATACAATTTAATATTTTATTTTAATAATTATGTGGGTTTGTTTTATTATTTTTGTAGTGCGTATTAATTTTTAATTACAAGTGTATGACAATTTGAAAAATATCGATTCGGATAAATAACCTTTCAAACCGATATTTTTTCAAACACATGACTTTCGGACAATTTACCCACATCCATCTGATCAACATATATTACTCAAAATGACACTTTTCGTTGATAAACGTTATCCAATTAATTTTTAAATTAATTAAGGACACTGTGTAATTAATAAATAATACCAAGCATTTTTTAGTGTTTTGATAATTCAATTATGTACCATCGAGATCATATAAAATATATAAGTATATGTGAACATAAAATTATTAATGATAAAATGTAAAATGAAAAATGAAAAATATACATGTGCTCGATCACGTTAAAATATAATTATATGATCAAAGCACTATAACAATATTATACATATTTTTATGAAGTTTTTAGATAAACATTGAGTAATAATACATTGCAGTAACTACAAGTATAAGTACATCATTTCAAAGGTTATAATGGAGAATAATAGATTATTTTGATTTTACGATATCAAATTATTTTACTTTTTGTATTGTTAAATTTTCTATTATTTGTTACACTTGAGGGGTTGTTGTGTACATCAATTTGTTTTCTGTCAATCATTTTTCAATACAACAAAAATGCTCTTTCAGTGACGTACATATATGAAAATCAATCATAATAATTATTACTCGCTAAACCTGTAGAGCTGCATATACATTGATCTATATTCTATACGACCAAAATGAATACATTTAACAAGGTTCTAACGATTTACAGTCATTAATTCCATCCTTTACCTATAAATAATTTTATTTTTCATCCTAAAAATAATAGAGTATTAATACTTTATTATATTATAATGAAAAAAATCAACACCTTAAACAGTTAAACATAAGTAAATACTTACTAATTAAAGGATAAAAAATAAAAAAGCAATCTTCAAAATAATAGAGAAAAACAAAAATATTAGACACAAAATTGGTTTTCAACAAATTTAGTCCTTTTATGTAATTTAAAAATAAAAAAATGTAAAACTTTCAAATTTTCATAAAACATTTATATTAGAATTTTTCAAACATACATAAAACAATTTTCAAAATATATTGGCTCTTATTTTAAGTTATTTTTACTTAAAGATATTGGATAATACAATTTTTGTGAGTAAAACAACTTGAACATTTAATACAAGACTTCTCATAAGTAACTCATAAATTATATATTTATACCAAAATAAAAAAAAATATTTAAATTTCCGGTACAATTTTTTTTTATAAGCGATTTAAGTTTACATTTTAACAACATTGCATATTATTTATTTATTTACTTATAATAATAAACGTTTTAACGTTTTATTAAAAGTTTTATTTAAACGTATAATAACGATTTATCCTCAACATTTTTTGTTATTTTATTATTATTTAAAAATATATTAATTTAGGAAATTCAATAATTTTAAGTGTTGATGAAAATTAAGCCAAAAACAGAATATAATAACTCGAAATATTTCAATCTATAAAAACCTAAATTTCGGATAAATAGTTTATTAGTTTTAAGTATATTTTCAAGTTTATAAGAGCGGAGTAGTGGAACAATATTTATTGGGATACCCTTCCGCTTCGCTCGTCTTAACATGAAATAGTTATAACTCATAAACTACTCAAGTTCGATTTTTATACATCGACAATTTTTAAAAAAAAAAATATTCTGCTTTTAAGTAAAGAATTAAAAATTTATGGTGTCATTAAACATTTTTCAAATATTTTTTTTAGAAAAATGTTTTTTAAGTCTTAAAATTATATAAGAAAATATTTTCACAAACTTGAATAATTTTTAAAATAATGAGTGTCTTGCTTTAAATTGTTCATTCAGTATTTATCGCCGCATTGTAACATATAAATATTAAATACATTGTTATTTATGTATAGAACTATAGAATATAGATACAACTACACGATGTTTAATTAAGGATGTTCCCACTGCCATCTGCACTATATATTCATACCTATATTATTGACAACGATAAAACGGAGACTTCCACTGACCGATCGTAACACTGGCACAACACGTGCAATTAATGTAATTAATTTCTCTAATAAATAATGTAAAGTTTTCAAGGAGTGAATATCTTAAGTTTTGTGTTTCTGTTGCAGAGCTCCTTAAAATAATTTATCATTTCTATTAAACCAAAGATAAATACAATAAATTAAAATAATTACAGTAAAATATTTCTTGGATATATCTACTTTTTTAAACATACTGTTTGTATTTAAGTTAGGGAAATAATATTAGTGGTCACAAATGAATATGCTATGATTATAGCTTTAGATAACTGCAAGATTGTTAAAATATGTTTATTTTAATAATAAACTATATAAGTTGTAACATGTGAATGCCAAATAGTATTGATAAATAAATTTACAATAAAGATAACTCATGATAATTATGTAGTAACTCTTCAATACTATTTATCTATAATAACATTTAACGAATATTGAATAATATATAAAAACATGTTTTTTTCTTCAATGTGGTCCAACTTTTTACAATATTTTTTTGGTTTTTCGATTATTATTTTTTTCACTATAGAGTTATGAAATTAGTTTAATAGACTACTATTTTTGGTTCTTTTTTTTACTTTTAAGGACTGAAATTCAATCAGTAAATCATATTTACTTTTATCCAATTAATTGAAATCATAAATAGTTAAATGTAATTATGTTCCCATCATTTTTTAATTTCATGTACCGTTTGTGTATAATAAAAATAAAACTGGACCAAGTACATTTCTCTGAGGCACATTCCAAAACATTTTACATTTCTTCGTCTAGTGCGTTATTTAATACTTATATACTATTATTTTCTGAGTACTTTTATTTAAATAGGTGTTCTTAAAAAAGAAAGAAAGAAAATAGGTACCTACCTATAATCTATAATCTATATCACCCAAACTCAAACTCACAAAAAATGATTTGAACACACACTGTTAACTAGTTAGCTATGCAGACGATACAGTACTTTTTGTTAAGGAACAGACTTGGGATGTACCTACAGATATGGAATTTTACGAACCATTTTAAACATACTATCTTGAGAAATATCAAAAAATGTTTATACGAAATGATTTGTTTCTTAAGCTAGAAAAAAACGTACATTTTACAGCATTATAGAGTCAATTTTATTCAATCAAATAAAATAAATCTATGCATACATAATAATAAGTGTTTAAATTAAAATTTATGTATCTACTTCTACATGCCAAACTTTCTTAAAAGTATTTAAAACTGTTCATATTTAAGTAGGTATAGAAATGTGTTATTGTCTTAAATGGGACGACCACATAAAACTAGTTACAAATAAATTAAGAAAAATTATTATATGCTTTAAAAAATCTAACAGATATTTTAAACTCGAGGAAATTAGTTGATATAATAACAATAATAATAATAGATATAGGTAAAGTATAATATTAAAAACAATTATAATTTATAATTATAAAGTATTACTAATTACCTACCTATATATTTTAATAATTTGCCCTAAGCCCTTTATATTACAGAAGCCGATGCCATCTTTTAGTTATTTTATTATATTATATAATTACGTTTGAATTACATCCGATCTAATAATTGTTTAACTGTTTCATTAAACATTTAATCAAATCAATAATTTTGTAATTTAAAAATATCTCCAATATAAATTATGTTATTATAACCAATTGATTTATTTTTTCCTACTTGTATTTATGTTTATATTTCTTCTACCCGTCTATTATATCGGTACCCAAACCCGGGTAGCTGAACTTTATAGTTTTTGATTTTTATAACCGACATCTTTATTATGTAAAAAAATAATTTCCGTACTTTTAACTATCTATGGCGTTTAGTGATTTTTTGGAATTTTAATTATTGAACAAATTACACAAACAATAATAATTTAAAGCGCAGTCGTAATATGCGTTTCGACATGCTTGCATGTGTATACATATACGTACATACTTACTCCCTAAAAAATTACGTGCACAATACACAAAGCCACGTAAATATAATTTTCATAATTCTTTTGTTTAAAATCAAAAAAATGAACAACGTGTGAGAAACTTGCCCTATATAGACTATAATACAAGTACTCACCTCACCAACAGCTAAGTGTATGCAACCTGCGTGTGTAATGTGTCTACAATATCGAAACCTAAATAATATACTTTATTACTTACAAATTATAATCAATGTCGTCTCTAGGATGAACATGGGAGTTCCTAAATCGGTACCCAGCATTCTTATTAATACATGTTTCAATGTTTGGAATTTTTTTAATTTTTATAATAAGCCAATTTTTAAATTTGACATTTAGAACAATTTATATGACAACAATTATCAACAAAATATACATTTTATTGAAATAAGTAAAAATAAAATTATTACAACTTAAGGTTTTTATTTACAGTATTATTTTTTTTAAATATAAAAAAATTATAAATTAGTTGAAAAAATGTAATTTATCATAACATAAAAAATTAATCTAAATATAGGTAGGTATACCTACTTATTAAACAATAGATCTAAAATTATTTTTAATACACAGAATATTAATTGATTCAATAATCTTATATAAGTACTAAATAAAAACATTACATTCCAACAATTGGATCACTGTTTTATGTATTGTAATTATTATAATACAGCATTACAATTTAGGTACAATACCCCGATTCACTTGCTGATAAGGCGTTAAGGTATTAGTATACGTTTGCATGTGCGATTAACATGACTTAGTTTACGAATTTAGATTAAAAGCCACTGTATTGGAAGACAAATGCGACTTCATCGACATAACATGAAGTATATATTATAAATATCTAATATTTAAATTAAAACACACATATTATTAAACACATTTGGATCGTTTAAATACGAATAAAGCCCTCTGAGTCATTCAAAAAAATATATATACGACATACATTGTATATATACATGCTCGCATATTTTATAAACGTAAAAAAATTGTTTATTTATTATTCCTCATAATACCGCGGTGAAAGCTAATTACCTATACCTACATATTATACGTATAAAATAATAAACTCTACCGGGTTAGGTCCACCGAACGTCAATAATAAATTACTGTTTAGAACAATAGCGCACGAAGGTATATAAATACATATAATAGGTGTAGTGTGATAGTACCGGCGCGGCGGAGGATCATGAGTTATGTAACATCACCACATTGCGCGTCAAGTATAGATTGTAGGAAGGCACTCTAGTCCTCGATGACGTGAGATATATATATATTATATATACACCACGACAAGATTGTTTCCTAACTTAATTGCAATTCTGTTGTTTTGTGTACCTATATATATATATATATATATAGCTGTGTAGGTATGTATGTTGTATGCATGGTATATCACGCACAATATACCATAGTTAAACTATCAAATGTCACACGCCACAGGGTCAATATTTAGCTAGTAATTAATAGTTGTCAGTATAAACTCGTTTAGTTGGTCGATTCCTGTGATTTCATAAAAGAAAACTGTTTTTATACGATTATAAGAACATATATATTATTATAATTAATACCTACACCGGGAAAAACTCTTCCTTTTCTATTAATCTTTTAATTACTGTTTAGAAATTTTATTATAAAGTTATTAAAAATAAAATTTATTTCCATTATATGGTGCAGGTGCTATGATGCTATCAAAAAAAAAAAAAAAAAAAAATGTATTCGATGTATAAAAAAAAAGCTCAACTGTATGTGCATTGTACAAGAGCAGGTACTAGTGTACTACTGTTGTACCATCACACATAATGTGTCCAGAAAATCCTGCCATTGAGTAGGTTATGTTATATTAATTATAGTAAGGTGCTGTAATGCATGTGCTAAATTTAAAATCAATGATAAATCGCTATAAAATCATTTAAAAAAACGATTCTAAGCAAACACGGTTTGTCAGCCTATATATATTATTATTAAATATATTTTATAATTATTTATTTATACTGCAATCAAAGAAATTTAATTTACTTCTATAGTAATTTGGTATGTAAAACTGATTTTGCCAAAAACGTTGCATTTAAAAATACAGTTTTTTAATATTTTTAATTGATTTATGAATAATTTAAGTCAAACCCTTGCATTAAACTTTCAAGATTTTTGACCAAATTTTTTATTTTTTTCATCGAAATTTATAAAATTATAAAGAAAAAAAGAGGGTAAGTAGGTACCGCTCTGCTGTACATTAGGTGCCATATGGATCATTATTATATATTATAGGAGTGTTAAATTTAAATCCAATGATAGTTATCATTGTATACAAAAAACGATTCTGAATGAAGATGATTTGTCAGAATATGATATCATTTCGAATGGTTGGTGAAAAAGGTGGTTTATATTTAAATGGCCTGAATACACCAGAATTTAAGTTCTTTTATAATTGTTATGGGCTAAACTTATGAAAAATCTCGAATTAAATTTTCAACTCTTAGCTACTTGTAAAAAAATTGTTATGAATTATACCTACAAAATAATTTGCAAATATTCATGGTTGTGACGAATTTTCGTCAATATTTGAACTTCAAATGCTAATAAAAAAAAATTGTGCCTATGTATCCTTATGATTTTTTAATAACAAGAATAACTTATGAGTAACTATGTATTAAATTTTCAAGTATTATGATTGGGCTAAAAAAATTTTATCGACACTTCAAAATAAAATTTTCAGAAAAATTGAAAATTTTAGTTGCCTATAAATAGCTAAAAAAGTCAAAATATTTTGAAAAATTTAATCATGTAAAGAAAATGCCAAGCTAAGCAACTGGTAAAATGTTCAAGTATCTACGACTTATACTTTTGAATAATAAAAAATATTTAAAATCGTTTGAGGATTAATCGTTATCGTTACGCTATGTCGTAAAAATTTAAAATTCAAACGCACTTAAAATTTTTCCTGTAATTATGCTTCGAATTTACTCTATGGGTACTTGAAGGAAAACTTATGGAAAAATTAATGTTGTAAGTATTTTCAATCCTTAGTGATAAACACAAAAAATTTTATGATTTTTCAACTTCAAAATTCTTTGCAAATTTTCGCGTTTTCGACAGATTTCGTAAAAATATGAACTATAAACGCTTATAAAAAAAAATTGTGACTATAACGGTTTTTAATTTTTTTTTAGCTTTAATAAGAAAAAGTCATAAGGAACCTTGTATTAAATTTTCAAAACTATTTTTTTATCGACACTTCAAAAAAAATTTCTCAAAAAAATCAAAAACTGCAGTGGTCTATAAATAACTCAAAAAAAGTCTAGTTTTTGAAAATTTAACTGTATATAGATAACACTTACATAAATATTTGGTGCAAATTTCAAGTATTTTAAGTGATTATTTTTTGAATTACAACCATATAAAAAAATCTATTTTGTCTAAAACTGGTTTTGCGTAAAAATTCCTGTTTTCTGTTACTTTTTTAGGGTTTTTACTGCCGCTTTTGAAAAATATTGGAAATTTTTTACTTTTGACCCCTCAAAATACCAACTGATTCACTTTTCTATCAGAAACGGGGCTGAGTTTAAAAATCGAAGCACTTTTACTGTTCCAAAACGTGGTGACAGACATAAAAAAAAAAAATTATAAAAAAAAAACACACACACATCATTGTAAAATAAATACATTCATCACTCCGTTCAGAATCTAAAACGAATACAAATCGAAAATGTCACATGTATAATATTATAATATATATAGTTTAAAAAATTCAAGTTTATTTTAATTTTAAATATCAAAAGTTATAATAGTTTATTAGTTACACCAGAAAAACAAATTAAATTTTATTATATAAACTGTTTTGTGTGAAAATTTCCATTTTTCTTAAGTTTTTATTTTTTTTTTTTTTACCGTTATTTTGAAAAGTAGGTACTTGATATTTTTCACTTATGTTCCCCTCCCCCCATGTAACAATTTGATCAAAATTACTATCAGAACCATTCCTAAAGTTAAAACCATAGTATTTTTATTGCGATTAATAAAATAATAGAATAATAAATAGGTAACACATCATTTTAAAATCAATAAGTCATTGCTCCACTCAGAATCTAAAATAATGTTTGTTTAAAGGATAAAGCTATTATGTGAATGGTAATTTAACGAGCCAATCTTTACGGTATAAAAAAAATCATCTACCTATATATATGTATGTAATATATTGTGCACCTATAGTCAAATAGTATATATTTCGTGTGTGTTAGAGTGTTAAAATAAAGGCTTTAAAACGGTAAAAAGAGATTTAATAGTGTCATAATAAGACGTGTGTATAGTGAACAGTACCTATATGAGTGTCAAACAACAGAAAATAAACTCAATAATCATAAATGCCTTGAATGATCTGTAAGGATTTCTAGAATGATACTTATAATAGTTATTTCGAATACCTATAACGACACAAAATGTTTTGTACTTACCACTTTATTGTATACATTATATTATTATTATGAGATCGGTTTTAGATTTCGGGGGATTCGTTTAGAAACTGTCTCAATAATTTTACAACCTTCCTCAAAAGACAGACTATAAAAATCAAATAACTTTGTTTTACAGATAATAAACGTACAATTATCATATTCTATAAGTCAACAAAAGCCAAGACTACTGCAATATTATGTACCACTACGGCCCTACTCGTAGTTTAATAAATTATACTACCTACGTCGACTAACCTGTACGATTTTACGAAGTCTCGTGAAATTACTGACTTGAAATTTATAATGATGAATACATAGCATCTATATTCTATGTATACATATACATACCTAGGTAGTATGTCCGCATGTATTTCACCTGTATTCTATATTATGAGTATATTACTATACATATATTGTCCTACAAAACTTTTTGTGCGGATGATGCAGACACGGATATGAAGTGCAACTGACTCGATTGAATTTCAATAGTCCTTGACAACTGTCGGAACAAGTTACATTGTAAGTAATTATACATGTGCCAGGCACATTGTGCCCACCTATATGTCCTACACTCCTATCCCTACATACGTACACTGCAATTAATTTAAAAATTAAAACGTGTTTTTGTGAATGATTGATTCTGCGCTAACATTATTCTTGCGATGAGATTGAGAGAATTATTAGGGTTTGATGGTTATTGTTTATAATACTGGTCAGTAGGACAGGTAACACTGTCCATGTAGCATAGTTCCGATTACAGTAAATCTAATCCGTATCTGACGGATCATCACACAAGTCACAGACCAATAAAATAGATATTATATTATAAGCGGACGACCTATTATACGATTGCACGCCAACAAAAAAATTAGAAAAAACGGGAATTTTTAAGTAAAACTGATTTACTGATATTTGATCAAATCGATTTTAGTTTTTAGTGTAAATGTTTGGCATGTTTGTATAAACATTTTCTGTGTATGATAAAATTGTATTAGGTATGCCAATTATCAGTGGCGTAATTGCGGTGGCAAGGAACTTCCCCCTTTTTATTTTTCTAAACGGTATCTTTTTGTTTTATTTATTTTAATAAATAAATTATTTCCCCACCCCCGGCACCTCTTAATTTTTACCCAATTATGCCACTGCTTATTAGCTATGTTTTTTGTAGATGTAAAAATTGTTGACTCTTTTTAAATTATTAACTGAGTTAGGTAAAGACGAACCATGAACTACGAACTGTGCAAGATTTTTGTAAAAACATGGTCAATTTCAATGTAATTTAAGAATGACATATTGAAAATACTATACCTATTATTACTCTATGAAAATATCTATCAAATGCATGCGTATAATAACATTAATAACAGTACCTATTCACATCATAGTATTATCCTAGTGTACTCATTTGTAGCCTTGTTATTAATATAAGTACCTATACAACCTATTTTTTTTTTCACCAAACATGTTTTAAAATGTATTTTTTTCACTTATCTAGTAGGTATATTTATTAAAAGTGCCATATACTCATAATTCATATACACATATTATAAGTCACACTATTTAAATTTAAAAATATTAATTACCTATTGGAGCACGGAGTCCATAGCCCTTGTAATTATTAAATATAAGTACTATGATTAAGTACTTAAATGCATTAAGTGCCATACAAACTTTAGTATGTTCAGCACTCATCGGTAGTCAGCATTCCCAGTAACATTTACAAGTGGTATACTTTTTCGGCCTTCTATCATAATCTTACAAAATAGGGAATGTCTAAACCTCTACATCAGCGTTTCTTAAACTTTTTTATCCATGGAACCCTTTTTTGTGTTCACTTTTGTCGGGGAACCCCTATGTTTTTTTTTAAATTTTAAGTATTTTCATTTATTTTTCAACAATAATTATGTAACAATTATTACAGTTTGTAAAGTAAATTATAAATAATTATAATTATTATCATAATTTCAAAAGTGTTAATACATTAAAAATTTTTCCCCGTTAGCCGCTATGTTTAGTTAAATTTTTAAAAGTGATTTTCTTAAAATTTTTTTAAAAAAGCGCTAAGTTTTGTGGAACCCCGAAGTGGTCTTCGCGGAACCCCAGGGTTCCGTGGAACATAGTTTAAGAAACGCTGCTCTACATATCCAATTTGGTCGTAGGCTCGCTGCCATTTAAAAGTATTATATCATCAACATCATAATTTATCCTAGATAAATATTTTATCAAGTTCAGCTGTTGCCAGAAGAGGCTGCAAAATTCTGTTAAATTAAAAATATAGACACTAGAATTTTATTTATTTTTTTAAAATATTTAATCTCAGAAAATATCCTTTATTGCACCTATAATAAATAAATTGAGATACTAAGTTAAATATACTTTAAATAATTAATTAAAATAGGTAATTGGCAAATAGTACATTACAATATATTGCGGGTATTTTATACAGTTTTAATTATGCAACTACATAAACTTAAGCTCTCCGCGAATATTAATTGAAAATCAGAGAAGTGACTTTAATTATTATTAAACAATTAAGTATGGTGTTTTATTAATGTCTTTCTCATAAATATTATTCAAACCTTACAAATTAATAAGCTGTGAACAATATTACAATCCTAAAACTAGATGCTTGCATAAATGAATGTAAACATCCAAGGTTAAAGATATATTATTTCTAGATTTCAGTCTTTTTAAAATATCAGGTCACTAATTATTTACAAAAAATTATAAATAAATTGAATTACAACCAAATCTTATGATATATTATATACTTAACTTAGAATAAATATTTTATAAATTGTACATTTTTAACCAAATAAATATAAAGTTGATTAGTTCTAATATTTTAGATTTTTTTCAAGTAGTTTTTTTCTTTTGGGAAACAATAAAAAAAAATAATGACTTATTTTAATACATAAAATAAATACTTTTAAACTAACGTATGAAGGTATCGTTTCCAATAAAAAAATACATCAAACAAAATATCATGAATAAAATATTATTAATTTTTGCTGGAACGTAGCATATGAACAGCATAATCCCTCCATTTTTTTATAACAGCTATTTCTTTTTCTGTTGCACCAATTTGTTGCTGAATGTATTTGAATGCAGTATCCAAAGCCAAAGCGCCACGCTGATGATCTACTCGTTGAACAATTAAATCATGCATATTTAGCTTCTTTCTAGTTTCATTGAAATTATTCTACATAAAAATTGAAAAAAAGTATATTAACTATAAAAATGATTTTTAGTAATTAATATTATAATTGCAATTAGCAATACATAAAATATATAGTGAAACTTACTTTGGAATGTGATTTAACAACTATAACTTGAGACATGGTTTTTTTGTTATTTTTTGGTAACTCTTTTGCAGTATATTTGATTGTTTCATTAGTAGCAATTGGAAGTTTAGACATATCAGTTTTTTCATCTTCATTGTCACTGTTGATAGATATTCGAGGTCTTTTTCTTTTACAATCGACTGTTTCATTATCATTAATAATACTTTGTTTTGATACATGAGAATTAATAGAAATTGTAGGATGGATTTTTTGTAAAGGTTTTATAGCAATGTCTTTTTCATTAGTCAATATGTTATGTTTAGTCTTAATAGCTTCTATGGATGATATACATATTCTTGGTCTTATTTTGTCTGACCCTGAAGATATAGACTCATCTAACTTTACTGAGTTAGATATATTTAATTCAGGTAAACAATTTTTATGTTCTGAAACAAAATGTTATGTAATTAATTAATATATTTTTACAGTTAAATAATTAAATTAATTTTAATATCAAAATCAGTTATTCGATAACTATAGTTTATTTTTTTATCATTTGATTTGGATTGAAGTATTTCTAGTATTATATGATAAAATATATTTTTAATTAAAATTAAATAAAAAATTTATATTATGTACATATTTTAGAATAGAAAATAATGAGTAATAACTACAAAAAAATTCAAAATTATATAGCTATACACTTGGACATGAGATATATCACACATGTGATATACCTGGATACAATCAAACAAATTGAAAACAATTCTTATGGCTTATTGTTTACCCAATTACTAACCAAAATGTTTTTTGATCAAAAATACAAGTTATTATACTGCTGCCACTAACTAACGTTTAGCGTATTATTGTTTATTTAATACTTTCCGTAAAATAAAGAATTAAATAACAACATTTTAGATAATATATAAACTTTCCAAAAGATAAAAATTAATATACATTATTTATAGTTTTAAAAATGAGTTTTTAATTTTAATACTTAAACTACTACTATAATTGTAAAAATTAAAAAAATGTTTTTTACCCTCCTTCACAAAAAAAAAAAAATTATAAAAAAAATCTTAAACACGCAACCTACTACTCTGTTTCTTATTATTTCTTTTCATACTTACACTTAATAACCTCCAAAGTAAGTTAAGTTTAAAATACAAAGTATGACCTAATAAATAAATAATAAATACAAATAATCATACTTTCTCGATTAGATTTTTTTATATTTTCATCAACACTTAAATTAAGTTCTTCTTTTATGTTATCGGTATTATCCGACTTTATATCATCAGATTCACATTCTAAAATATCATCGCTTTCATTTTTTCCATTGGTTGTTATATTTTGCATGGGTGTTTGGAAGTTGTCTGAAAAATAAAAATATTATTACTATTTAATCCAATTTTACTATTATTGATGCGTTAACATCTTTACACGCCACCCGCATAAAAAATGGGTTTATATCAGCGTTTCTCAATCTTTTTACTTCACGGCACACTAATCCTAATCCATATTTAGCTGTACACGTCTTGTCAGTTGTCACTGACTTATACAGGGTGTTTCATAAAGAACACAGTTTTTAATTTTACTATAAATCAATTTTATTTTATAAGAAACACATTATTAATGGTACATATTATTTCACTATGACTTCATGCATATGACCCCCTCTAATCGCCCTACACGCAGTGACACTGTTATCACTCCACCTGCATAAAAGCCATACCAAACGGTTACTCGCTGTGGATGCATTTGTTTTTTTTTTGCTTGCCCTTGCGTTTTCATTTCCCCAAATTTGAAAATTTATTGACATATCTACTTAACTGGAAATGCGGATCATCACTAAAGATGATTTTTTTTATAAAATATACAGGACATTGATTCGTTAAAACCCAATTAACAATTTCAATTGTATACCACTCCATAACGACAAATAAACAAAATTGCTATCACTAAACACAATCAATAAAAACCGCAACAATCATAAGTGACAGAAATTATAAGAATAGTGCCACCGACCTAACAATAAAAAATTACCCAGCACTTTAAAAACTGCGTTCTTTATGAAACACCCTATATATGTAATATGTATGCATATTGTTTTATAGTACCTAGGCATTCATCATATAAATTATTAATACCAAAGTAGTTGTATATCAGTATACTAATAGCAAACAATTTAAAATGTTGTATTTATTTAGAAAAGAAAAAAATATTATTTCTATATTTTAACCAATTACGAAAATTGTAAATAAACTTTTATTAAAAATCGTAAATTTCGGGGCATACCGGTTGGGAAACCCTGGTCTATATAGTGAATTGGTACAAATTCAATGTTTTCGACAATTTCGAAAAATTGTAATGGAATACAACGGAATAGTTGCCATGGTTGCCTACCAATAATTTATTACAGTATAATATCTTTTTAATACAATATTATATTGTAATGGAAGTTCAACTAAAAATAAGACTAGCCCTTAAAAAAATAAATCTCCAGAGAATGCTACACTGCTACACAGCGGCAAAAAAACAGCAAGCCTATATTAGATGTTAACACATCAATATTGAGCGTCAGATATAAACTATGACACACACATTTTTTTTTATTCTACTACTATTTTGGAAGTGATAAAGTTTGCAGTTTTCTATTAAAACAGTTTAATACACCCCCCTCCTCAAAATAGGAAAATTCCTAATTACACCACTATATTGAAAAAGTAAAATTTGAAGAGTGGCTGTTTGATGCCTAGGCAGTGTAGTAATAAAATTTGTCTTATATTGCTACTTAATTTATTCCAAAATAAATGGTATTTTATATACTCATAATAATTATGTTGTATAATTTGGCCAAAATATTAAAAACTCAAAAACATAAAACAAATAATTATTTCTAAGTTATTTATATTACCTGATACAATTTGTTTTGTTGTACTAACAGTTACTTGTTGCAATTTTTTAATAATTGTTGACAACCATTTCACAAAAACAGTTGTATTACTTTCCATCACAAAATCAATACTTTTAGCCAACTCAGAGCTAGATTTTTTAGTAGTGACTAACAGCATAATATAATCAATTATCTCATCGCCTAAAATATTTCAAAAAAATAATTTAAAATACTTAATCTAAAAACATAAAAAAATAATATGAATAATATATTAATATATACTTTTCATAACAAATTAAAAATCAAAATGTGGAAAGCTAACAATAGAAAAAAATATTCAATTTATTACAAAATAAAATAAATTAATGTTTAAGGGAGTATTATCTCACAACTGATTCAATACATTTTGAGAAATTGTTTACACAAAATGGTATTATAAGTAAACTATTAGTACTATTAATTTTATACTTAATAATCCTGTACCTAGGTTAGTTATCTGTAATATATTAAGTATTATGGGTAAATGGAAAATTGCACCTTTAACTATTTTTGAGTAGTAAAACATTTCCTAATTTTTTTTAAATTTATTGGAATATAATTTTTTTTTTTTTTTTGTCTAACGTATCATTTTACCTAAGATAAAATAAATATTAAATATTCATAAATATATTAAATTATAGGAATATACTTTGATCATTGTATATTTGAAACAAAAATTAATATTAACAAAATATGAACAGACTTAAAAATATATGTTTAGAGACAACAAAAAATTAGAAATTAAATTTTTCTTTCTGAATATAGCAGTTTTATGTCAAAATATCTAATTATCTTTTTTTATTTAAAGAATAATTTAATTATTATATAATATATTTATTTTAAGTTATATTTACTTAATTTACTTTAAACATTACTTAATGTTTGTTAGGTATTTGTTAAAATAATATTATCATCAATACTAAAATGATACTTAACACACAGTAATATAACTGCACCCAGTAATATAAACTTATCAATTTATCAACATAATAATGCACCTAAGTTAAGAATAATATACATATAAACATAGTAATACATTTATATGAAATTAATACCAAAATATATAAAAACAATAACATATTTTGTACTAACAAAATAAACAAAAACACTATACTACAACAGGTATAAAGGGTCAATGATATAAATAAGACTACAAGTCTCACCACTACCAGTAACAATGTCCAAGTTATCTACCTACAAACAAATTCTAGCTAGTTATAACAACTAAGCACTTTTTCTTTTCATTGACCGTTCTACTAATGTTTGAATGAATAGTTGTCATTAAACAATTTAAATTTAACTACTCATTTAATTATTTCACGCTTAAAAGTAACTTCCTTATTATGACTCCATCTGCTTTGTGGACTTTAATTTCTTGGATTCAATACAGAGAAGGATAACCTCTGCTTTAAGAACACAGGTAAGTGATCATACAACATTATATATTTAACTGTAAGAAAATTTACTTTGAATGTAGTAAAACAATAAGGTTTTTCCTACATAAATAAAAAATAAACTAACACAATAATAAATTATGTATACAACTTTTAATAAATCTGTACTCACGTCTCACACCACCCTTAGGTTGGAAACGTAAACATATTTTCAATAATAATAATACCTAGGTAGTAGGTCAGAACTGTAGCTGCTCCTAACCCCATCAATTATTTTTTGTTAAAAGTACTTGACTACAACATCCGAGTTAATATTATAATGTAATCGGTTCATGAATCATGATTGTAAAACTCAATCCATAATTTTTTATTCATTACAGTACTTTTAACAGTGTAAAATACCTAGTAAGGTATTTAGTATTTTGTTAAACTTGTTCACTAAATAGTAATTAACCAAATTACAATGAGTTATTTTTTATATACCTAGGTATTATGATTATTATAATACTTGTTCTAAACAATAAACACGACTTACTATTTTTTTTCAAATTAACAATGATCAAAAATATACCTACATCTATAGTTTACAATATTTATGAAATTATTTGGAAATCAAATCTGTCTTAAAAATGAGATATTAGAAAAATAATAATAATTGTATCTTAAAATACATTTTTTTTTTTTAAATATTGGAGCAAAATGTTCTACTATACCAAGCTTTGTAATAGTGGATATCAATAGATAAATAACATAATATAAATAATTTATTATAATATCTCATTGTAAATATAGCTTTTGATAAATATCAACAAAAAATGGATTTGTAAATAAATAAATAATAATGATTTTATTATCTTATAAGCATGAAAATATGAAGATGAATATTTTCCAATAATTATTACTTACTGCTATTTGCATTCATTTCTTTGAGTTTTGCTCGGATTGCTTCCTATAAAAGATAAATAATTATTTAATAATGTTTTGATTAAATTTGAAATGTTTAGCCAACATTATATTAATAGAATACTACTTAACAAAACTCGACGTATTTCAATTATTTTTTACTTTTTTTATTTATTTATTCAGCTACAAATGTGTCGATTTAATAATTACCATAAAATATATTAATAATAGCTGATACATAAACCAACTACAAGCTTATAAGCTATAAGCTTGTATCTGGTATACGGAGTTCAACGATATTACAATTTGTTTAAAGTAAAATACTTATACAAATAAAATATGATATAATTAAATAAACATAACGTAATAAAATAGACTTAGAAACAAAAATTAACATCAGCATTACATATTATAGGTACATATTTATCTAATATAAGATATTATGTTTAGATATATTAACTTTTTATGATTTTATGGATATTTTTTATTATTATTAAAATACTTTATCATTTGAAATAGAATTTATGAGTTCCTATTATCATAAATATGTTTAAGAAATATATCAAGCACATAAAGATTTAGAAAATACTTTAGTTAATACAAGATGTTGAGATCAAGAGTTTCGAGAAAATTTTAATATACTTTAAAGTAGTATATTATACACTCGAGTCAGTTTGAATCTGATATGCGTCAGTATGTTTCACTGATATATTATAAATATTTTGTAATTTCCTGAATATTCAATTAGAACCGATATACAATGATAAATACACTTAAATGTCTTCTTTGAAAATCTTTGGTACCTACACCTATCTGATATTTTTCAAGCAACAGTTAGCTGGACTGTTAGGTAATATATCATAATAAGGAGATTCAAATAATTATGACATGGAAAAACTTACTTTAACTTTTATAATGACTTCGTTGCATAAATTATCCATGATTAAAATTGTAATTAATGTTTCATATGGGAACAAAAACTGAGAAAGTCCAGTATTTACGAATTATGGATGTAAATAAAATATCGTTCTGTTGTCCAGTTGTAGTCTGACATGTAGCTACCTATAATTTATTAAAACAAAATAAACATCTTAGTACCTTACGCTTACGGCGTATGCCTAAGTCTTATGCCCTTATACCTTAACACATCATCAAATGTCACACAATAATCACGTAAGTGTAGGTATTTATAGCTATTTTTGTAGTATTTACTCGATTATTCCGTATTCGCAGACCGCACTACAGTATAGTTATATTTGTTTACTTGTGAACATTATTATTATGATTATTATCATTACCACTCATTACTAGGCCCACAGAATCAGATATAGATAGTATTATCTATAAACCTTGGTCTAGGCCCAGCAAGTGTTTGGAGGAGCACGATTTAAGATAATATTATCTATAACGTGGTTTTTAATTAGTATATATATCTTTAACCGTGGTGAATACTGAATAGTGATTCCATGATTATAATTTATTATTTAATCATTTAAATAATACTTCTATAGGTAGTTCTATTATAATTATTAGTTAATAATTAAGTACCTATTGACTATTACTTATTATAATTATTAACTGGTAGTTTAGTACATTTGATGACTAGTTACTTTTATTAGATAGAACGATTTAGGATTTGAAATGAAAGAAATATTTCAATTACCTGATACTTTGCCAGTATTCTATGAATCCAATTCATCAGAAAAAGTGTTAGTCGAGTTCAACGGCAGAGATGTATTGTACATCATCGGGACTGTCGACGTTAGCGTTCTGGAAGGAAAAATAGAAACATGGGGTTATACAATGACCGTGGACACTCCAAAGACTGTATTGTACTCTATAGGATTGCGTGGATTGATTCCTATTAAATCGGCTGATGGACAGAAAGCAGTTGTTGTACTTGAGAAGAGCATCCAAACCAGCAAATGGAAAACATTTATGAACAAATATGTTCCAGGTATGTTGAAAATTAAAATTAAAATTAACAGTATTAATCGTTCAATGGATTTTTCAGATTATAACATGTTTGACATAAACGGAAGTAGATTAACTCCACCTAAACTTTTACTAGAACTAGAAAAGCAATTGGGTTGTTGGTTTGATCTGAGCAAAACTCCAATGTCAAATCCAAGACTTGTGATCGATGAACAATGGCAAGGTTTTTGTGATGAACTTCTTAATCGTTCTATTGATTTAGGTTAGTTTTATGTTGTAATATTCAACCCTATTCACAACTCATATATTTATAATTATAAATGTTTGATAATAGAACCAATTAGAGTTTTGATTGCTGGATACAGAGATTCTGGAAAATCAACAATGATGTGTTATTTCATAAATAAATTGCTTATAAAATTCGACAGAATATTAGTATTGGACTTGGATATTGGACAAAGTGAATTTTTCATACCTAGATGTATATCAGCATTTGTTATTGATAAACCATTGCTTGGACCAAATTTTACGCATTTAATGCAGCCCTTGAAGTAATCTTAATTATTGTTAATTTGTTTTTTTTATAATTTAATGAACCATTCAATAAAAATTACTTGAGTTCTACTTGAAAAGTAATTATAATAAGCTTATGGTTTTAGATCATATTTTTTTGAAAGCAATAATGTTATAAACAATATACCACTTTACAATGAAATTGTTGAAAAAATAGTCAACGATATCAAAACAAACGATCTGGAAAAAATGCCATGTTTTATAAACACCATGGGATTTGTTTATGGTAAAATTAAAATTAAATTAACAACAACATTTATTCATAGTTAAATAATTTTTTTTTATTTATTTACTTTTAGGAGCAGGACTCCAAATCTTATATAATCTTATATCTAAAATTAAACCATCTGATGTAGTACAGCTTAAGTTTAATGACAGTCAAGATTTAAACTTGCACTCAGAAATTATAAACGACAATACAAAATCTTCTTTGTCATACAATCTTTGGTATTTTACGTCTACTGTTAAAAATAAACTTGCAAAGGCACCTTATTTTCAGTAAGTATTAAGTAGAAAAAATTTCTTTTTTAAATTGTTTTAATATTTATGTTCTTTTAGACATGTTGACAAGCCTAATAGAGAAAATTTGCTAATAGTTTCATATTTCAGTAAATGTTTGGAAACTACAGATATTTATTTTAACGATGTTGTCCCTTACAGGTATTAATTATTATTTGACTTTGATAATAAATATATAATAATAACATTTAATTTATAGAATTAACATCCAAAATATTAATATCCATATAAAGGATGTTAATAAATTAACTCAAGATGAATCGTTAGATATAATAAATGCCAATGTGGTTGCTCTGTGTGTGGACAACCATACAAGTTTATGTGAATGTGTTGGATTTGGTATGTATTTTATGTTGTAGTCTTCAATAATAAACAAAAGCTGATTATGATCATTTATTTTATTTCAGGTGTTGTTCGTGCTGTAAATAAATCTACAGGCGATATATATATAACTACTCCTGTAACATCAGATATATTGAAACACGTCAATCAGTTCAGGCTTGGTAAAGTTGATTTGCCATACACATTCTATACAGAAGGTACACAGAATCCAAAGTATGTTTGTGTAAGGCAGGACAGCGTATTGAATGAAAATGTTTATAGGCAACATAAAGTGATGTTATAAATGTTTTAATAATAATATTGTTCCTTATCAATATTCAAAATAATAATAATAAAAAAAATAACAAAAATAAATGAGATCAAAGTCTTTTAAGTTCTTAACACTAATCTAATATTTTTTCTGATTTAATTTAATTTAAATCTCTATCAAATCTAAAATAAAGAGCTGTGAGTACTGTTTTGGTACCATTTTTTGGAATGACTAGTGATGAAATTTGATGACAATCAGCTCTGCTAGATCCTGGCAAAAATTCGCCAACTTCAAATGAACCTTGTTCAATCATCAACTCAAATGCTGCATGGCACTTATACTGGTTATTGGTTTCAAGATCATAATATCTAAAAAAAACATTGATTATATTAATGTTTCAGAGTAGTTATAGAAAATATTTAACTTACCCAAAGGGTTTTATGTTTTGACAACATACTGTACGTTTTAAGTATGGGTAAAGTATAATATCCTCAGGTTCGGTATCTATTAATTATATTATAAACACAAACATTAAAAATAACATTCAAAAATGTTGATACAAATTTTACCTAAAACAGTTAAAGTTCCATTATCCAAACAGTTACGAATCATATCAAATGATCTTCCTACATATGCTGATCGCCATTTATCCAAAGGTAAATTATTAAACTTTGGATGTTTTCGAAGTAAAAATTTGCACCAACCCATTTCAATAGATAATTTATTTTCATCACATGTATACAAATTACAACCTTCACAATAGCACGTATGACCTTTTTCTAAGAAAAATACATCTGAAAAAAAAAAGTAAAATTCATTTACAAATTCCTTTTCATTATTCAGTTTAAACTCACCTGGAATACTGAGATAAGCTCTGATTTTTGATGATAAATTAAAATATTGACACTGTTTGAGACGAAGAGATTTTAATATTTCATTTTGTCTTCGTTCTCTTGTATCTGGAGTATAATAACCAGAAGTTTTCCCTACACGAATTGTTGACATTCTTAGTGTAGACGTACTTGCCTCGTCATCTATCCATCCAGCTAATTCAGCCGAACGAGATCTAACATCATGGCCACTTGCTACCAAAACATTTTCATTCGTCTTATCTGTTTTCATCCAAGTTAAATCTGCCAATTCAGTTTCTTCGCATGCTGGACTTTGTTTTTCATCACCTTCAAAGTCTGCTTTCTCTTCAGATGGTATAGGTTGACTAGCGTCTTCAGGTAATACGTCACATTCCATAGGCATATTTGGGACAGGATCAACAGGCGACATGTCAATAAAGGGATTTACAATGGAAACCTAGGTAAGTTAATATAATTTTTCAGTAGAATTTAAAACAATTATGCATGAACTATTTACCTGTTCACACTGTCCATACAAATCAACAATACCATAACAATCAGCTGGTATGTTAAATGCAGCTACTCCAAAATCGATACGATTAACAAACAATTTTAAGCGATTTTCTCCATCAATCATAATTCCAATGATATCTCCAGGTACACAATAATTCAAATCTGGACCGTAATTACTTTTAATCTAACAACAAATAAATATTATATATTGCATACAAACACCTAAAAACTAATCAAGTTTTGTAGAAAATATTTACTTTAAGGCCATCAAAATATACAGAATCACCAGAAATTATCCATGTACTATCATATCCTTTTAAAGATAATGCTGTTGGTGGTGCAGAATTATTAGTACATGTAATCTTGGATACACCAATCATTAACGATGACTCCCACTTTTTATTTAATGCTTGGATTTCAACCTGTAAGCCAGTATTAATTATAACACATTTAGAAATTTAAAAATACTGTACATACCTGAAATATAGAGTTTGGTAGTAAAATATCTGGAGTCATTGTTAATCCATGATTATAACTTTCTATTCTGGTTGCTGTACGACCATCTCGTGATAAGCGTATATTGCGACCTCGCCAGTCATTAAATTTCATTAATTTAAATGTTGACTGTAAATAATTACAAAATATTTTATTTTATTAATACTTTCTATTATATACAATTTTACCTCATCTATAAAATAACTGATTTCTGATGAACAGCATTCACTCATATCTTCATCTAGTACGGTCATTCTTTTCAGAACATTAATTGTAGTGTCTCTAAAATTAAGTAATTAATTAATTAAAAATATATACAACACTGATTAAAAATTAAAATTTTAAAGAATTTAATTCTAACACTTTAACTGATTCAGATATATCTGATGTATGTTCACTGTTACACTGTGAAGAAATCATTTGCACATTTGTTTTAGAATCTTGATCCGTTTGTATTACTTTGGCCGAAATATGACAACCGTACAAATCAATTACACCATAAATAACCTAATATCAAGTTAATAAATTATATTTATTAATGAACTATTTATAATATAGACTATAGTACAGTAAATTCTCGTTATATAAAATCTCAAGAAAACAGAAAAAAATTTAAGATAACTAAAAATTAAAAATGGAGTCTTATTGTAATACAGTAGAGTCTCGATAACTTGAATTTCAAGGGAGTTAAAAATTAATTCGACTTATGTATTTTTCGAGTTACAAATATTGCATTGAGTGTATAAGAATTCCATAGGGACAAAAAGAAATTTGATTACGACTTACGAGACTCCTCTGTAATAGCTAAAATTATTATATTCTGTGATTCAACATAATAAGAATTTATTGTACCATAGCTAAAGATTATTTAAAGTGGTGGTCACTTCTGGTAATTTAAGGAATAATAGATGGATGGATGTTCAAAGGATAATGTGATAACTTTTATTGGTGGGAATTATTTATTATTTGAGAGCAAGTTCAAGTAGTCAGCGGGTGGTTATAATAATGATAAGGTGAATGTTGAAAAAATTTTGTTTACATTTTTGAATTAATCATAAAATTGCTGTAGTATCCTTATCTATTTTTGGGAATATTATACAGTACTAAATTTAGTAGAAAACTTAGTTACCTCAGGTGCATTATAAACAGCGATTCCTTGATCATAGCCATTCACAAACAAATGTAATGTTCGGTCAACTGTATACTTAATACCGACTCTATCACCTTCTCTCAGTCTATCTAAGCTTGGACAATAGTTGTTCATAATTAATGATTGATTGTACCATACTTGGTTGCCTAAAATACATTCATTATTTTAATTATGTAATTAAAACAATACAATTATTACTGACATACCAGAAAAATACCACACATCTTCTTTCATACTTAAATCTCTGATATTAGATGGCAATGGAGTTTCCGGCAAAGAACTAACAACACCAATTCGCATACTTCCTGCATAATTTGTATTACACTTTACTATTAATATTTGAAATAATTCATTGGGCTGCATCTTATTATCACATATTAAGAGGCCTCCTTTAAAAGATTTTACACGAGTTGCTGTCCTATAGTCTTCAATTAGTTTTATGTTCTCACCGTAAAGAAATTGAAGTAAATTAATATCTCTAAAATATTGAACATAAAATCAACATTATTTATAGATAAAAAAAAATAATTCATCGTACTTTTGTCCTTTAACTCCAGTTTCAGTCTGAACAGACATTGCATCATCCTGTGAGCAACAACTTGTGTCTGAATCACTATCATCACATCTAATTTCTGGTGGACTCTGAATAGTAACTTGAGTGCATCGACCATATATATCAATCACTGGATATAAATTTGGAGGCACATTGGTACAAGCTACCCCTTGATCATTTCCATCCAAAAAATAATTCAAACAACCATTGCTATGTCTCATTACACCAACCACCGAACCAATTTTAACTTTGTCCAAATCCAGTGAATAATTGTATTTAATTGCTAAACCATCTTTCATCACTGTACATCCAGATAAAACCCAAGTATCGTGATCTAAATCTGTCATAGTATTTGGTAGATCAGCAGATAAAATGTTTGGGAGAATAGTAGTAACACCTAGAAAATAATTTGTATCATCTATCATTTCAGTAATATGCTAATATACTTACCAACTTCTATTGAGCCTGACCATCTATCATTAAGTTTATCCACGCTAACAGAAAATAATTCACCATCTTGCAACATTTGATTGACTAGAACAATTGACTGACTAAATTCATACTCAGAATACAACCTGTCAGCTGTACGGCCACGTGACCCAGGAACTATACGTGCATTTTTTCCATGATTAGGAAAGAACCTAACATTATTTCTATAATATGAAATAAAAATAATTAATTAAGACTATTAATATAATTTGTAAAATATTACATACTTATATGGAGAAATCTGATCAACATTATCACGACATAAAGTAATTTGTGCTGCTTGACCATATAAATCAACAACACCATACACTCCTATTGGTATATTTTTAGCAGCCTCTCCTTGGTCTATGCCATTTACATAAAAGTATAAAGAGCCATTTGATTTGACTATTGCACCAACACGGTCTCCTACCCTTAATGTATCTAAATTCACACCATATTGATTGACAACGGTAATTCCATTATGCATAATTCCCACACCAGTCATCATCCAAGTACCAGAATGTACATTAGTCATAGTTAAAGGATAGTCAATATCTCCAGGACTATGTGTTGTTACACCAATTTCTATTGATCCTGCCCATTTAGTGACTAGACGATCCAAACGTACTTCAAATAATTCATTTAAACGTAATGGACGATTGGTTAACACAACACCGTTATTAAAATCATCTAATGCGCTAAAATTAAAATAATTAATAAATAAACTAATTAATAGTCAATTCTTCTTACTTTGGCCTGTAAGCAACAGTATTATTATTAATGACTAGAGTATGTGCACCACACATTGGATGGAATTCAAGTAAATCTTCATTAACTACTGAAACAAAATAAACACAGTGTTATTGTCAACTAAAACAAAATATGATATATGTCTAATGAATGAGATGCCATTTTACAATCTTTATTTTAATTCAAATATATTATTTTCAATTGATGAAAACTTTAAAAAATTAATTATACATAATATACAAATTCAAATTTTTTTAACATCAGAGATCAAAAGCTTTAGACTAGAAATAATGAGACAATTAATTCTGACTATATCTTAATTTTTAGCATAAAAAATATAATGGATCATAGATAAAAATTATGCTTAATTTATTTAATTTAAATAAACTTGCGTTGTTTTTCATTAGATAAAGTTATTGAATTGCTTAGCCTTGTTAGCAAATTTCTTTCCTCATTAACATCGCGATCAACAATAGTAACTTTAACCGTTCTTCCATACATATCAACTACACCCCAGACTTTAGAAGGTAAATTAGAAACAGCTACTCCTTGATCAAGACCATTGATATAATAATGTAGATCACCATTTCGCTTTCGTATCAGACCAATACGATCACCAACCTTGAATAATATAACAGATTTAGAATAAATTAATATTCATTATGTTAAACAATATTGTAATTTATAATACTTTTAAATCATCCAGATTGAAATTTCCATATTCTCGTCTAATTCCTTTACCATTGGCCAATATACCGCGTCCCGACATCATTGAAGTACCAGTCCTCAAATTAGTCATTGTTGATGGTATCGGAATAGCTCCTGGATCATGAATAGTAACGCCCACCTCAACACTACCACTCCACTTGTCTACTAATTTATCAATGCGAATCTGAAAACCAATTAATAACCAAGCTTGTGAAGTCGTAAACAAGTATATGTATTACATTTTGGTTTGACACAATAGTAATTTTTACCTCAAACAGTTCATCGTCGAATAAATTTCGATTCGTCATGACCACACCATTATTAAATTCATCAAATGCCCGCAGCCGCTTGGCTGATCTACTATTTGAAGATAGTTTCACCAACGTGCCGCACCGCACATGAAACCTTAAACGGTCGTCCCACTCGGGCATTTTGATTTCTAGCACCGAAAATTATGTAGCACCGTTACGAAGCATCACTTTGATTTTTTCTCAAATTTAATTCCCCAAACCAAATGTTCAACCGATAGTAACAGTGTTGGATTACATGACTATGCTATATAGACGAATCTATTTCGTCATTCATCCGTAATTAAATGAAAAAATAGGACTGTACATTTGTCTGCAAATCGTGGAATGAAGTAAATATTGTTTGCCAATCAGTATTCAGTGGAGAACTGAAAGAGACAGGGGATGAAAGTTGAAACTTGTAAGTTGAAAATGCCGTCTAGGGCGTCTAGCAGTAGCGTTGTATAATATAGTATGAGTTTAGCGTCTATACTTTTATCAGTTTATCACCCGTCGTCGGCGAGCGATTGGACTATAATTGATGTATAAATAGTATGAGACATAAATGCTGATAACAGTAATAACTGATTAGTGATTTTCATATCGTTCTTTTTTTTAAAACCTAACCTTGGTAATAAGACCGTCTTACCTAGTTACCTATTACTTTATTACCTATTGGCATGAACTAAGGTATTACTAAAATAATATATTTTAGTTCTTAAATCATGTCTATTAGTAGGGATCGGATTTTTTAGAAAAATGCTACTTTTTAAGGGAGCGTGATAGAAAGATAATTCTTATATATTATATACCTATCCCTAAATGCGTTTTAAATCGTTCTGAATTGAATGAAGTAAACTTTATTTTGCTTTTTTCCCATTTGGTCCTTTTTTCTTATTATTTGCTCAATTTTCATGAAAATTTAACATATTTGTATGTATATTCTATTTTGACTGTCTATAATATTGTTATATAACCAGTGAAAAAAAAAAACAATAAAAAATATAGGACTGATAAAATAACTATAGGTATCTATCGTTTTTGTGATGGAATTGTAGTAAATTATTGTAATTAGGTACTTACTTACAATTTTTTTTATGGAAAGGTAGAATATGCACCAAGTACATCAGTTAATGTGGAAAGGTTATTTTTTATCGTATTATGTATATAAATATATTAAAACCCAATAAAATGAGTTTTAGGTTTTAGTGAAAATAACTTGACCGTATATTATGGTCGTAAAATATTTAATGTAATATGTATATAATTTAAATTCATGTTTTTAGAATTAAATTTAATAAATGCTGTTTTTTGATTTTTCGACTACTTAAAATATTTGTTTATACAATTAATTAATTTTATACAATGATGATATAAACATTTTGTGAAAATTTCAAGTAGGTAGGTACCTATCTATAGTTTTTCGTTTTTTAATTATAACATAAAATATTATAGCAGTTTGAGAATTAATAGTTAATAGTTATTACACGGGTGAATGAATATTCACTATTTAGTACCTATTTTATAAAACTAAATAGTAGATAAATTACAAATGTTTTTCCAATAAAATTTGTCAAATAATGAAATATAATTAAATTATAAAAACTTTAGTATTTTATTTAAGGGTTTATGTACAAGTTTGTAGTAGAAATAGAAATATTCAAATATCTAGTTATGAATCCAACCTGCAGAAGTTCAAATTATATTGAATGCGATATATATCGTCCTGCAGGTATAAAGCCAAATTGACGTCGGTTTAAACTTCAACTTATGACATTGAATCTTCCGGTCCTGAGATGAAAATTGTCGAGATGGCGGTTCCGGTGGTGTGCCCAGATGAGGAGCCAATAGTGACGCCGGCGCCTTCCGCGAAGCTGCAATGACGGCGGAAGCCATCTGTTTCGTAGAAATGGACACCAATGCGTCAGTCGAAACTTAACTCATGACATTGAAACACCCGGTCTCGAGATGGAAAATGTTGAGGTGGCACCGCCGATGGTGTGCCCCATGGAAGAACTGCAGACGTTGTCCCCGAGAGAGGAAAGTGACAAAGGAACGACTATTATTGACACGGACAAGACGGTGACATTGCGAAAGAAAAAAGTCGATTCTCGTCGGCCCTCCGGATAGGTCTCCGTAGGGTCTTCAGGAGCATCTGCGGTTGTGGTTGTGTGACGTCATCGAACCACCGAGATGAGGACTACAGGGACGAATTCGTCCACGAGATCGAAAAATTCAATGACAGATGATTGTCAGTATAAGGGGAAGAAAACGCTTATTCGTCGAGACCGTTAGACCGGTCAAGTTTGATGTGGCGCAGATTCAGCTAAGTATGGTGGTGGAAAGGATGTCCATTACACCGTGCAGCGTTTCCGGGCTAATCGGTGTGCGGTTTCGGTGGCCGACAGTTCGAATTCAACCGGCGGGGCACCTGGGCGAAAACGACATCGGACGCGAACCACCGCACTGGTTCGCCAAGTTTTCACCCCGGAATCCCGTCTGCGAGCACGGGCAGCCGATCGCCATCCGTCCCTGCCATTCCACACTTTTGCAACTGCACTTGCAATTATATTTTTTTCATAGTGATTTTTTAAGTATTTTAGTTAATTTAATAAAAATTATCTTTGTTATACCATGTAATAATATAAATAGGAATGTTTGCGTACACAAAATAAACTACGTTTTTCACATTTTAATCGTTAACTATTATTCCAAGACTCATAAAGTCATAAATATATAATTTATATTTAAAACCCACTGTTCGGGCCACGCGAAGTCGTATTCCTTCAGTAATATTAATTTTTCTATTAAATATATATGCGTATTATTCTGTACGGGGCTGTTGGCCAAAATACGTCGCACAACAGCATGAGATTCGGAAATGAGTCGATCGGCACTCTGTCTGGTCGATCGTCGCGAATAACCGCTAAAACGGGCACGTTTGACGTCTGGAGGCATACAGATGAGCTATACTAACCTGTAAACTACTAACCTTACCTTATGCCATTATTGGTGGTAATGAATGGCATAAGGGCTCACGGTGAGCGGGTGAGCAAAGACGAAGCGTTCGGCAACCCGCGAGCACTGCGCCGGAGGAGTCCGGGTTTGCACGCTGGGCTACGGTGCCATAATAAACAAACGGCCGGTCCCGTGTTCTGTGGCGGAACCGGGAAGCGCCTTCGAGCTATAA